>OY759267.1:15419988-15564988 GCA_963662155.1 Lamellibrachia columna | reverse complement strand
TAACAACCAAACAAATCCGTAAAGCCGAAAGAAAATCAAGGGCCTACTCGTAACTACTCCTATTATCGCTCAGAACGATAATTGTCCAAAAAGTTTGTAAAACGCCGACAGCGATGACAACAGAAACATTACAAAGTAACGCAATTCACCTCAAATGCAATCCAGGAATATGGGGATACAACATCGTAAAAAAGTTCTACAGTTTTCTTTACGGGTGATGCCATATGCTAACATTAATAATACTACGTACAACGCTTGCAATATCTAAATGTATACGCCAGATGTCGACACCGAAAATCAATGACAATGTAGTCGCTAGATGTCACAACTTTATTATTACATGCCATGTTTTGCGTAGAAAATCTTGACGCAAGAGAATCATCCTTACGAAAACTTAAAGTGCCCAAGCAGCTGCGAGCACAACATCAACGGGGTTGATACGCTGCATTTTTATGGCAAATCTGTTTCCTGAACGGACACGTTTACTATGCAAACTTCAAGCAGATATGCGCACGATGTCTCCGGCTGAATAATTATTGATGGGTTGAATGTTTTGCAAATCTTTAATGGAAAGAAGCAAACATCATACCATTATTTAAAAAGGGTTCGAGAAATAAGTCAGATAATTACAGACCTGTGAGTTTAACATCCGTGATTTGTAAATTATTAAAAAGGTTAATAAAATACCATATAGTGGACTTCCTTGTTAGGTATAAATTATTAAATTCGTCTAAAAGCGAGGTCATGTTTAACAAAATTATAATATGTTATGTTTTTTGGAAGAAATCACTAAGTGGATAGACGAGGGATCACCAGTAGATATTATCTACTTAGATTTTCAGAAAGCTTTCGACAAAGTGCCACATCAAAGATTACTACTTAAATTAAAAACCAATGGTATCGGTGATGGCATGTCGACTCTGACTTGATAGAAAAATGGCTGACTGGCAGAAGACAGCGTGTTATAGAAGACGGGAAGGTTTCAAAGTTGAAATCAGCTTCGAGTGGGGTACCAGAAAGACCAGTATAAGGACCTTTATTATTCTTAATATGAATGACTGGTGCTAATGACTTGGACGACAATATAACAAGCAACGTACTGAAATTTGCGGATGACGCGAAAGTGTTTGGAACGGTTAACAATGATGGTGATAAACAACATTTACAAAACGATCTAGACAAATTAATTAAATGATCTGAAAAATGGCAGATGTTATTACATTTTGGGAAATGGAAAGGTCTACATACAGGACACGGGACTTTGGATGTGAACTATACAATGTTATATATTGTTCTAGGTACTTGTACTAATGTAAACGAACAAATTTAGGAATAATAATAAGTGCTGATATGAAAGTTTCAGAGCAGTGTGGTATTGCAGCTTCAAATGATAATCAAATACTTGGGTTGATTAGGAGAAATATAACATACAAGGAAAAAAGGTAATTTTACCTCTGTATAAAGCAATAGTTACAGGCCTCATTTAGAAAACTGTATACAAGCTTGGAGACCATATCGTAAGAAGGATAGGGCCTATAGATACGCTTGATCGAATTGAGAAGTGAGAGACCTTAGCTGTGGAAACCTTAATTGTGAAGAACGCCTAAAATAATTTGGTTTAACAACCCTAGAGAAAAGGACGATTAAAAGGAAATCAACTTGAAGTTTTAAAGATATTGAATGATTATGAAAATATTGATATAATTTTTTCACTCAAGAAAGATAAAACTATAGAGGACATGTAGATTGGATATCAGGAAGTACTCGTTCGCACAGAGGACAGACAATAAATGAATGGAACAAATTATCTACAGATTGTGTAACTGCATGCTTGAGTGCTACCAGCGTGAATATTATGTTAAAAAACAAGATTAACATCTCAGGAGGGCGGGTTACACATAGATGAAAAAATGTAAATGCTTCCTTGTCCACTTGCCATCTGGGCATTTACTTTGGATGGCAAATGTTGTGAAATATTTTATGAAAAAAAATGTATGCGAAAAAATAAATAAAATGGTAAAGAGTTCCCATATGGGATTTTGTGTCTAAATTTGATAGTTAGAAACTAAAAAATACCTTTAGTGCACGTTAATTTCGATAATACCACGAAAAGCAATCCTAACCGCCGAAATGTGTTCTACGCTATGGCTTCGTGTTGTCATAACTTTAAAAACATCAAAAAAGAAACACGCACAACATGCATTTAATAGAACATCCTGTTGACATTCTTATTATTATTGTTATTATAAAGTATATTATAATTATTATTATCGTCGCCGCCGTCAAACAGTTCTGCCCTAGGGCTGTTCGTTTCTAGCCAGGCTGCCAAACGATCGACGGTTTTATTTTTTGCCGACCTCTGCTTTGTTTCTCCTCATTAATGCGTTATTTGATCTCTTGGTGCGAGAAGAATAAGGACGTCATTTAAAGCACTTTTAAACTGGAATGTCGGAATAATTGTTTATTGACCTATATTATGTATATTCATCCATTCAAATTGTACTTCAATGTAAGACATCTATATGCTAAACCGCTTTGCTAAACTAATTTAATGTTACACTTTGTTATACTATATACATGTATGTACTGTAACTTACATTTACGCTTGACCGTCTATTTTGATTATTTTAGTCAAGACTTAAACATTATAATATTATGTAAAGGTGTATATGTTACTATTAAATCAATTATACTTGTATTTAATTTAATAATATTATGTAAAGGTGTATATGTTACTATTGAATCAATTATACTTGTATTTAATTTAACTGCATTTCCGGTCGAATAGGCCTACGCAAGATAAAAGCTTCGATTGGTAAAATGCACATTTTATGTTTTATAGGAAACAAATAAGGTTTGTTATTATAACTTCTATAGGAATGAAGAATGTGCCTGTACGGTAAAAGTATCCACATACCGGTATTACACACAAAATTACAATTTATATTGACCTGTTCTACGGACCTGGTCCACGAACCTGTTCGATGGACCTGGTCCATGAACCTGTTCGATGGACCTGGTCCACCAACTTGTTTGATAGACCTGGTCCATGAACCTGTTTGATGGACCTGGCCCATCAACCTGTTTGATGGACCTGGCCCATCAATCTGTTTGATGGACCTGGTCCACGAACCTGTTCGATGGACCTGGTCCACCAATTTGTTTGATGGACCTGGTCCATGAACCTGTTTGATGGACCTGGCCCATGAACCTGTTTGATGGACCTGGTCCACGAACCTGTTAGATGGACCTGGTACACAAATGAAGCTTGTTTCAAGTCATATATATTTGTCACACATACAAAGAACATTGTAAACTATCGTGACTTTTTAATCTATGTGGGCGATGACGTAGACGCCATTCACGTCCTACCCAAAACGCATTCCCGCCCGTTTGGTGTTACTGTATTATTACATCCCGTGAAATTGATGGTGTCACTGCTAAGTAACTCACAAGGGATCACTACTGAACGTTGGTTGGAAGCACGAAACGCAAATTTAAAGAGGTCAGCTCAAAAAGATTGTTTTTCACAGTTACCTTAAGATATTAGCACTGTTTTCCAAACGTCACATTTCCATTTGATGGCGTTGAAAACAATGGAAACTCCTGTATGTGTACAAAACAATTGTGCTTGCTCAGATGTGTGCCAATAGACTGAAAGTGGATGCGCCGGTTTTATTAAGAAAAGGTAAAAATCAGAAGCCGTGTTGTGCTGCCAAAACGGGCCCCTCAGTCTTTGCCAACAGGGGCCCGCTTTGGTCAGTATGTTGTTGGTGTAAACTACACACCAATACTTGTAGGCCTAATGTAGATTGTGTATAACAGAGTGGTGATTATAATAATAATTATCATATGATGATAATAATAAAATAATAATAAAATAATTACATCAAAACAATTATAGAACAATTTATAGAAAAATGTAACACAAAAAAACGAAAATACACCATGTTTGTGTACTGCTGCGAGCTATTTTTGGACAGTAAGGAAGGGAAATACTGGCGAAACGTGGACAATGTATACGGAGTGCATGGGCACACCAGTGCGGTATGCATGGGCACACCAGTGCGGTGTGCATGGGCACACCAGTGCGGTGTGCATGGGCACACCAGTGCGGTGTGCATGGGCACACCAGTGCGGTGTGCATGGGCACACCAGTGCGGTGTGCATGGGCACACCAGTGCGGTGTGCATGGGCACACCAGTGCGGTGTGCATGGGCACACCAGTGCGGTGTGCATGGGCACACCAGTGCGGTGTGCATGGGCACACCAGTGCGGTGTGCATGGGCACACCAGTGCGGTGTGCATGGGCACACCAGTGCGGTGTGCATGGGCACACCAGTGCGGTGTGCAGTACGAGTGGGAACTTGCAATCCTACGCCGCCAATGCCGTCAGTGTTGTAGCCGATGTCACCGTCATTGTTGTCGTCGATGTCTCCGTCATTGTTGTCGTCGGTTTCACCGTCTTTGTTGTCGCCGATGTCACCGTCAGTGTTGTCGCCGATGTCACCGTCATTGTTGTCGTCGATGTCACCGTCATTGTTGTCGTCGGTTTCACCGTCTTTGTTGTCGCCGATGTCACCGTCATTGTTGTCGCCGATGTCACCGTCATTGTTGTCGTCGACGTCAGCGTCATTGTTGTCGCAGATGTCACCGTCTTTGTTGTCGCCGATGTCACCGTCATTGTTGTCGCCGATGTCACCGTCATTGTTGTCGCCGGTGTCACCGCCATTGTTGTCGCAGATTTCACCGTTATTGTTGTCGCCGCTGTCACTGTCATCGTTTTCGCTGATGTCATCCGTCACTGTTGCTGTCGATGTCACCTTCGCCCGACGTGACACAGACCCGACATCTTCCTTTGTTTTAATCGAGGGTTGTGAAAGTTTACGGTGTATGGGTTGACTGACTATGAATCTTATGCAAAAGCTCTGAACACTGTAGTTCTGCAGTGTGCTTTCATTTCTTCTAGGTGACGTCCGCGTCTGCACAATCCAGGCCTGAGCAACTGGCTGTGGTCTCGGCGCATTGTCTCCGTCGTCCGCGGTCGTGGGCAGATTGTTACTGAAAAGCAAAGGATGACAGAAACGCTGTGTCCAACCAGTGGTTGACCCAGAACTCCATAACAGGAATTGCTACTGTCCATAACTAGGATTCATAACTAGGACCTGACATATAACGTTATACAATTAATTATACATATTGTTTTTCATATACACAGTGTGCATATATTGTTATATTTTGTCTAACGTACGGTGTAAGAAATAGGCTATGTTCATCTTGATCAGATATCAAATTAAGCCATGAGGTTATTTGGTTAGTGGGCGACGTATAAAAACAATTGGTTGCATATGTCGGTTTTGAATGGAATAACGAGATCATAAACCACATTATTTCAGGCTTTTTAATTTAACCGAGGACTCAGTTTTGAAAACAGTTTATAACTGCTTTCCTCTGTATTCGTTATAGCATATATATATATATATATATATATATATATATATATATATATATATATATATATATATATATATATATATATATATATATATATATATATATATGGTTTCCAAGCGTGTATAAGGCCTACAATATGCTAAATAATGATGCCTACTACCGTTGCTTTACACAAAGGTATAATTAGCTTTTCTGCCTTATATGTTATAATATTATATTTCTCCTAATCAACCCAAGAGTTCGATTACCCTTTGAAAATGCAACCACACACTGCTGCGAACCTTTCATATCAGTATTTTACACGTTCACAATTGATTAATACAATGGAAGGGTTTTTCTATAGCTATCTTTTGCTCGGCTAATAAAAAATCGTGCGATAACAAAATGATGAAATAATTGACTATAGCCGTTGCAAAAAAGCGCTGCTTCTCTTAACGGTCAATGAGTGGAGTAATTAATAGTCCAAACATAATGTTCTTACATGACATGTATACGTAAGACTTCAGTTACAATTAGATTAACGGCAAATACATTCATATATGTGCATAAAATGTGTCACATTAGTCATCATCACCACCGTCACCGCCACCACCACCATCGCCACCGCCACCACCGCCATCACCACCGCCACCACCGCCATCACCACCGCCACCGTCATCGGCAGCCGTGATCGACTGATTTCAAGGGCAAGGTATACCCACTTGATGTGGGCACTGCGTATACGATACACAACTGTAATGCATGCATTGGAAATGCACATTGTGAAACATGGTAATTAGATCACAAATTAAAATACGGTCACGCCGAACAGTATACGTTTGTCTGTGCAGCATGCGCTTCAAAAAGCTTCAGTTCAAACAGCGAGCGACGCCCAGTTCTGCACCGAGACACCCGTCGTTAGAGCACACACACAGAAGTCCTGGTCTTCTTCGAGTGTCCGCCTTTCAACAAACGATAAACACAAGATCGATTCAACGTGCCGTTAATTAGCCGCAACAGAACAGTTTCTGGAGTCGACGGCTTACACTTTCGATTGCGTCACTGTAGTCTTTCCCCGCGCCCGGGGGGCAAACGCCGCGCAAAGCTGCCGCAGATGAAGGGTATAAACAGCGGGTGCCCTGTTCTCTTTCGCTCGACCGATTCGCCATTTTGCGTCGACAACAAGTGCGTCATTATGTGTCAACACACACAATCAAACGTTCGTCCCCATGAGCAATGGCAATCGAAAACTGAGGCACAATACACTGCGTGTTCCCGTCGTCGGGACAGTGTTCCCTCTGACTCCCCGGGAGTATTGGCGGGTGCCGGAGATGCGAGAGGGATTTGAGGATGATCTTCGGCAAGTTCCTTTGATGTTCGCCACATTAGGTTTAGCATCTGATGCGCATAATTCGCTCTGTTGGAATCGTCATTGTCAATTAAGTTGCGTCCCCGATTCAGGGTTCTCCTGTCGCATCTTTCCGAAGCATTCGGCCCGTAAATTGTTAAGATCAAAATTCACAAAACATCTCATGCCACTTCATTTATCGCATTCATTTAACTATGGCATGCAGTTAGTCCTTTATTTTACATCCCATCAAAACAGATCCGCCACGAAAAAGATATAAGTAGGCCTAGTAGGCGTGACCTGTACTCAAGGCCACGATGTAAGGTCAACAATTACCCCAGAAAGTATTGCAATACAGCCTCTTTTAATATTAATAACAATAATATTGATTTATCATTGGCATTAATATGGTATCATTGCATGATGTTATAACATGCCATATACAGCAAGACGTTTAATTTATCTTGCATTCTGCGTGCAAATATGAATGTAGGGAAATACATGTAAACCTAAACATGTTACTAGTGTTCTGTTGTGCAAATTGCATATGTGTGCATCTTAAAGCCAGTCCCTATCGCGAAACAGCAAAACATAATACTCGCGCGTACACGCGCGAGCATCAGATTGTACGGGTTATATTCTGTCATAAACACGTGCGTCATACAGTCTTCGCGCGCATTATTATTTTACAATCAATAATTATATTTAACGTACTGTACGCTAAGTTATTGGCATGAATGCGATGAACCGACTCGCATGCAAGCTTTTTTAATTAAATCATACAATCGGATGGTACGTCATGTGGCATCTTATGTAAAAATTTCATACGCGTCAAATATTAATGTCTCTTTAATTACAGTTTACAGATATCAGATGTGTGTGGTATGTTACAGCGGTTGTGAAATGTATAATCACGCAAGGGTGTTGACGTCAAAGCGGGTGTAGCTGACCTGTTCGTTGGTGTATCTTAACAATAGGGCCTACTTTGTCGACTGAATGTTCGTGTGCTAGGTCGTAGTCCAAAATATCTTTCAAATTACCGTGACAGCAAAGAATGCATCTTGCCAGCAATGTCAATGACGCTCAATTTACAGGTATTAAAAAATTTGGTCGATCTCTGACGTTTGAATAATTTCGGACTCGACCGAGCACGCGTTGGCGTAGATATATAGACTCGACTACGCGATTGTTTCGTGGACACATATCTACCACAACAAGTAATCTTATAACCGACGAACAGTGCGCAGCATCACTGTGAAAACTCGTATTGTCGTAACTATGCCACTTCATGCATGTATAGCTTCTATCAACAACAACAAAACACCAACAAATTCTTTCTAAAGTTAATTTTTGTTTGGTCTTATGTATTGATGTTTGATGGTTTTTATTTGGTTCAATGTGCGACAAGTCTCCTATACTATATAAAAATCTAGTGGACCGTGGAAAGCCATCATTTAACACCGCATCTGTTGCGGTAACCTATCAACCCATCATTCAACTGACATTGAGCGCAGTCGATCATGCCGCGACGCGTTTGAAGACATATGCCACGACCGGAAACAATTAATTCGTCAAAACAACGCAATGTACAGTCACTCCGCCAAATTCCTCCCGAAGTGTCAATTCGGCGGTGGCGCGTGCGTCGCCAGGGTAACGCACGAGCGTAGCGCGCGTTGCTAAACAACGCGGCGCTTGTGTTGATCTTTAATTCGTTGCAATCGCCCGGTTCGTTTTGTTTTCGACGTGCAGTAATTGCTGTGTAATGTTGTTAATTGAAAACGCAGCATTTTCAGTAATTGCACGCTGTTAATTTAAATCAAGCGACACACTTACGTTGATGGACATTAGGAAACAACTTAAAACGCAGAACAAATAGCAGCCGCGTGTGTTTTATCTTGATTCGTAATCTGTAGGCCTATATGTGTCTAATATATCACTGTCTATAATAGAGCTTGGCGGCGCGTAGAATTTGGGATGGTGGCGCGTTTATCTGCCGACACACCTCGAATCTCAGTAAAAAAAATTCGATTAAGAGTTTACTGCCACTAACACTACACAAGCACAATCAACGCCAATGTCGACTTGTTATCATAATGTCTAACATGTCGATAACCAATTACATAACTCCAAATCGTTCTTGTAAACTGAAAAACAGAACCCATTCTGGGCAAATCAGTGATTGTGGCATGTATTTAGCCGTGAACTCTGATAAGTTGCCATGTTGGCAAAGCGGACCACGGGGTCGGGTCACACAGGAGCAAAAGGTGGTGCGGTGCGTCGAGACCTATTTCTAATCTGATTCCTGCACGACTGCCGTGAGAAATTATTGAGGTGATATGCATCACGTGGACACACACACACACACACACACACACACACACACACACACACACACACACACACACACACACACACACACACACACACACACACACACACACACACACACACACACACACACACACACACACACACACACACACACACACACACACACACACACACACACACACACACACACACACACACACACACACACACACACACACACACACACACACACACACACACACACACACACACACACACACACACACACACACACACACACACACACACACACACACACACACACACACACACACACACACACACACACACACACACACACACACACACACACACACACACACACACACACACACACACACACACACACACACACACGTGGAGCCAGACAAACACACACGTGGAGGCGCGTGGACGTTTATTCCAACTACTTATAGTTACGAGTTTTCAAGAAACAATATTCCCAAAACTTAGTTCCCACCATGCCAACAATGTTAAATACCTAATATTTCAAGACCTCGGAAATAACGTCAAGTTGCATTATAAGGCTAATGTCCAGTGTAACAAGACCCCTCTACCAGCCATTTCGGCTCATCATCATACATCATACTACTTCAACTTAACCGCAATCGTAGGCAGCCTTAATTTAACGAGTTATAAGGCCTACCACACTGAAGCAATCGGTAACCACGGTTGCGCTTTGTATAATAGAGAAAGACCTACTAAAAACACGAACCGCTTTCTGCGGCGAAATTCGTACTGTGCACACACACGCGACGACTTAATTACCCCGCAAATAAATTACTTCTTTACGGGCTTTTAATTTCCACGTCAACATTAACCGGACGCCGGGTTTGATGTGCGTGACGCGTGCGAGCGTCCGCTTGGCGGCCGGAGATGCAAGCGATGCGTCGTTTACTCTGCAAACACGCGCCGTAATGGGGCAGATTATTTCGCATTGGCCCGACGCAGCCCCGGTGTCTTTCTACTCTAAACGCCTTACGTAATCGCACAAGGCTGGACGCGTGGGGCTAGCGAACGCCCGTGTTTGCTGCGACCCGCCCGCTGCCGAAACGACGGGAGTATTGTACGCGCGTCGTCGCTGAGCGATTGTGTTTGTCGAAACCGCCACTAATTTCGGTCGGTGTGCTTCGTTAAACAGTATGGCGCTTTACGGTAGTCGCAGATGACGTAACCGTGTATCGACGCCGGCTATGTGATCACCTGTTACGTCGCGTTACCTTGAATTATCAGTCGGAACACATTCAGTGAATGTAATATGCTTCAATACCTACTGGTAGACCGCAGAAACGTAGTACCATATATGGAGAGCGGACTCGAGGTGACGGCTTAATACTGACATACCATACGCCCTAATTGCAAGATACGAATTAGACCAGTCTTAGATGATGAATATTGCACGGGCGGAGGTGCAGCGAAATTATTTATATCTAATCAAAATCCAACCATTCGATAAAACGTCAAATGCGCACTTTTCCACTATGAGTAGAAGAAGAAAAACAATTATTATTATAAAAGAAGATGTACATATTAACAAATCGTTTTCGATTTCAAAAGTTAGCTCCGTGCTGTCGTTTTATTATATCGGATCATCGTGTGCCTATCGAACCAGTCGCAGATTATATTATATTCTGGAAAGAGTGGTATAGGGTATGTGTGTGTGTGTGTGTGCGTGCGTGCGTGCGTGCGTGCGTGCGTGCGTGCGTGCGTGCGTGCGTGCGTGCGTGTGCATGTGCATATGCATATACATATGTGTGTGCGTGTGCGTGTGCGTGTGCGTGTGCGTGTGCGTGTGCGTGTGCGTGTGCGTGTGCGTGTGCGTGTGCGTGTGCGTGTGCGTGTGCGTGTGCGTGTGCGTGTGCGTGTGCGTGTGAGATACCAAACAGAATCGCTCAAAAATAATTTCCGCAAATTTGAACGTACATTAGCCTAGGCCCTATACGTTTAATATTGTACGTATTTTGTATCAGAGTTCGTTTGTATTTGCAATCTATTTAGTTTGTCCGCCATTATTCGATTACAAACAAACATCGCCGTTAGGCTATGTGCCTGGTATAGCTGTACCGCCGAGAAATTACCCAGCCACGGACAACACACGGACAGACAACAACTGACAAGCCCTCGGGAACACCACAACGAACGCTCAAATAAATCACCAAAGAGAAAAACATGAGAAATATGCGAGGTGTATCGCAGACGTGTTTTAAACACACATTTACGACAAAGGCTGACGTAAATATGTTTCTGAATTAGCTAATTGTAATCACACATACGCAAGTACTTTAACAGGATATCATAACTGATTAAACTGTAATGTAGACATGTAGTACAATTATTGTTTGTAAGAGAGCTGACCGTTAATGTCGCGCTTCTTGTCAAGCAGAAGTCGACTCAATCATTTCATTGATGTTTGTTAATTCTTTTCCCGTTGAATACGATAATTTCCGCATTGTAGCGAGTTGCATGACCTTAGGCTTAGTCGACTAGTGCAACATCTAACTAGCCAACTCGCCCAACCGGATAGGAATTTAGAGGGCCGAAAGTACGAAACTCCAGCCATGCACCATGTGCAGTGAGTGCAGCGACAATTTTCTGCTGTTTTCCACTGAGCTAAACACGCTGTACCTGGAGCAACTGTTGGGACCTTCTATGTAGGCCTATACATAAACCATGATTGGATGTCAAAACTGAACAGGAAAAAACAATAACAATATGCTTAGTGCAACCCATGAACGGCAAACTAGAGTTTATATGAAGTTACGAACTGCGAGAGTACCACTATGTGCTTTGGTGACGCGGTGGTCAATTCAATTGGTGCTATAAAAAGCGCCGCGCAAAGGAATCGAATGATGACGTAGAAACACGTATTCAAATTGAATTGAATTCAGCGCACTATGAGACACAGTATGCAGGCACCCGCGGGTGAAATAGATAAACAGTTCGGCGTACAACCCCTTTACCGCTGGCGCCGTGAGTCGCTCTGTTGGCCACTGAAGTCAACCTCGCTGACCTCGACGAGTACCCGTTACAAAGTGGTTGAGGCGCTGTTCAGTCCTGCTACACGCAGACCTTTAATCGCAACATACGTCGTATTTTCGTCAGGTATTATTTGCTCGACCACAGTTCAGATTTGAGACAATCTCGCAAAAAACGCCGACAAAAGCTGGTGAGCCCACGACGGCCAGAACACTTGTAAGCGGTGTTATCTGTGCGCCATTCAGACGGTGCCGCGACGTGACAACAGGCGCCTGCATTTCTCGCGTCGAAGTTGTTCTTCCTTCTCTGAATTGGTCCCACACAGACAGTCGCCCAGGACTAATTCCAGCACCGAATTGCAGCCCCGCGGGGATACGAGGCGGCAGCGGAATAGACTACCGCGATGTGACAGCTGTCAGTGCGCATGTCAGAACAGGTGGAAAATGTTCCCAAGCAAGTTGTAGCTTCCGAACGCCGAGCCGTCTTGAAGTCGCACACACAGCCCCGAGATGCGGTCGAAACCGAAGGCCCGAAAACTGGCGACAGGTGAGCGGTGCTTTTTACGATCAATCTCAGTGAAATTTGTCGCCGATCCGTCCTTGCGCTTCGAGTGATAGCTGGACGCCGGTCCCCATCGGAGCGGCGGCGGCGGCGGCGGCATAGCGCACCGCTGCCACTGCTAACCATTCATCCTTGTCGCTCGCTGATTTACTCGGTGTTTTAGCTTTCGTCTCGCTTCGCTTTATCCCATATTTATCCGTCGTGTTCGGAATGATACTGTCCCACCTCGAGAGCGTTTGTCCCAGCGGGAACGCGATCGCGTTGCGCGTATTTCGGACGAAAACAGGAAGCGAAGCTGACGGGCGTGGATTTTCGCGCTCCATCAGTTCGCTGCCGGTTGATTGACGGTCGTCGACTTTCCGGCGTGTAAGGTTCGCGCCCACCAAGTTGTCGTCTGCTACGAATTAACGCGTTGCCTTTGCATGAGTGGCATTATTGTAAGGGTCGACAAAATTGCGTTTTTTTTCAGAAGCGTAAAACGTCTCCCAAAGCAAAACTACCGGTGTGTATGTTGCATTTGTTTGCTTTATTACGTCTCAGGTGAACACATTTTCAGTGCAACTATAGACGGGAGTACACCTGTGTGTATAAAAGTTATGATATATTCACTCAAATTTACCACATTGCCATTCCTTCTAACCTACCCAGAGATGGAAGATTTTATTTGGAGCAATATTTTATGTAAAATTTTAGTAATAAATGTAAATATTTGCCGGGTTAATTGGTTGCAGTTAGGTATACATAATTAGTTAATAGTATAAATGTTTATTTTTGGTGTAACACTAATAAAATTATGTCTGTATTACAATGCTAACTTTGACAAGAAAGAACAGTGCAGAATTTTTACTTCTTCCACAGTTGTTTGATACTGTTACACACTGTTACTTAGACAGCATGTGACAGCCTGGGTGAGATAAAAATGGGATTCCTTCCAAAGCCTCGGGATCCAATTACCCTATTCCCATAAAAAGCAGCCAGGGTTGGGGCTGGGAATGACAAGATAGTGAGTGTGTGACCTCCTGAAATGGGATCTGACGTTGGTATGTGTGCCCTCTGTAACCTTGTCATTAATTAGACTTCTGTGGTGGGGAAGAGGGTTGGGGTTGATGATTTCTGCCCCATGACTGTCATCAGCAGGACAAATACATGTCTGTGCTCTGATAAAGACACTTCCTGGCCCCCAAGCACCCTACAGATGAAGGGAGTTTATTTATGGGCAGCTCCACTTTCCCACACGCTGGGATTTCTTCTGTCTATTGTCACACAAAACTATTGGTCTTCTTTGAAGCAAAACATTTCTCACAGCTTGAATTTGGTTTGAAGGACCTCAGGCTTTCTGTGGTTGTGCTGTCCTTTTAGTCTGGTTTATCATTCCTGGTAGCATATTTACTAAAATATTTAACTAACATATAAAACAGGCAAATGCAATTTAAACTTTATTTTAAGTGTTGTGTGGCGACTGTTAACTTGAGAGTTGTATTTGTAGGTATCCGTGTGTGGTCTTGGTTTTCAAGATGCAAATAGTTTGCTCCATAAATATTGTATAAGTATTTGAACAATAATTTGCTGTTCTGAGAATAGTGTTGTCAGTGAATCCTGTCAGTGTTTGGTTTATTGTGCTGGGTTGATTTTGAAGATGTGGTCATCAGCAATTTAAGTTCATTCTGTACAAAATACTAAACAATTAAGTTGGGATTAATGTTCAAAGTGGATTAATTAGCTGTTTATTCAACATTTCGTTTGCATAGCACCTTTACAAATGTTTTGTTCAGGTAGTCACTATTGGAGACATGACATCTCTATCATAAGCCAGTAGTCAGTCAATTAGCCTAATCAGCCTAACACTGTCTTGTTCTGTCTCTGGTGTTGTCATTCAGGTGGTTTGGCACACACTCAAGCTATGACCCAGAACCCAAGTACTCAATCACATTTGGATCTAATGAGATAATAAATAATAGTAGGACACTCCCCAGCGTTCCTGTTTATCTTCTTGGCAACTTTGCGGAATACTCTACATCATTATGGTCTTTCAGGAGAGGACAGACTAGACAAACATGTACATATATTGACAATACTTAGAGTCTGTCTGATGCCAATTATATGATTGTCACTTAGAGCCAGCAAATTGTAGCATAGATGATTAGACACTGGCTGTGTGAATAAACGTTACTCTTCAAGTACTGAGCCAACTATCTGTTTGTGAATTTTTAGTGTGTCCGAGTAGCTGTGGAGTAAACATTGAATGCATTTATTCAATGTCTTGGAACAGAGTTGGCAAAGGGACAGATCAGATTATTCTGTAGTTGAAGCCTTAGGTGACCCGCACCTTAACGTTATTGATTCGTGCACTTCAGACAAGGATAGTTTGTTATAAGTGCATTATTAACATATGATTACGTATCCATAAACATGTTTTTTTTGCAGTTTATTGTAGGTAACATTGAACTGTGTGTGAACAAGCCCAATATTCTAATTCCTCCAGATTTATAAATTATTACTCATTAATCTCACAATTTTAGATAATTCACCTTTTTGTGGAAATATTTTTTTTTGCTGTAAGATTGGCTGTGGTATTCAACAGGTTGTTTCATAATAGTAGAAATTGTTCTGTCAAAGCTTGTCAGGTCCTACAGCTATTGTCATTAATTAACCTTTAACTATGATCATAATTGTGCTAAGTTAGTTGTGGGGTATTAGAGCTACACAGGTAACAGAGAGGACACAGTAAAGGCAAATGTGTAATCAATTTGGCACATTATTGTTGACTTAATGGACACCCTTAAGATAATAAGTTTTTTTAAGAACTTGTATTGGCAGTGTATTTAGCTGTCATTAAATGTTTGTACTTTCCACCAGTTTTGTTACGACAACACGAACACAATAATTATTACTAATAAAATATTCCAAACATTATGAGGTTGGACATTTTGAGACATGTTCATTTACAATACATGTAAATCAACTGTGTGTGAACAAGCCCAATATTCTAATTCCTCCAGATTTATAAATTTATTATTGATTCATATTCACACTGGTATATATTTTTCTCCCACAAATTTATATATTTGCTTTACAAATGCATATAGAGACAACCAAGATACATATTTAGAAGTTTGTGATTTTTTCGTAATTTTTTTTACTAGAATAGTAACAAAACATTATTTTTTTAGATGACAGCCGGTTACTATGTTTCAAATTTTACCTCTACAAAATGTTTACATTGCAGCCATGTTTTTGAACATTTATACACTCATTTTATTTTGACCAGAGTAATTGTAAGCATAGAAAATTATAAATAAAAAAAAAAATGGTAAAGGAGACTCCCACTAAATTAAAAACACCACATGTTGCTAAGCACAGGAACCACCATAAGACACTTGGCCCTTCAAGCAGGCTAGGTAGACCTGTATGTAACATACAAACATATATATGTCTATTGTAAAAAGTAGTTAAAACATTTTATCTTTTAGGTAAATGTGAGATGTCTTAATGGAATTGCTGGTCAAATACAACATGGTCGTCATACTGATGATATTATATATCTAGTGTCTGGTTGCATTGAGTATCGTGTCTTTGTTTATTCACACAAAATGTGCATTTCAAATGTCTATTTAGCTTGTTACTCAAGCAAAAGATGCTCTCAGGTGGTGATAATGTACAATGACTTGTCACAAGTGAGCCAAGCACGGTGTCTCTTTATGTTCTACTGTTGCCTGAGAACCAACAGAGGAACATTGACAAAATATTGATCTTTGCTTTCTCATGGTGCATCATCTTAGTAGGCAGGTCATCTGCCCTGTGTCAATGACAGTCAATATTGCCATGCACTATCTGTAGGTTATGAATCTGGATATTGTGCAAATACTGTGCGATTAGCATGGAGCAGTTAGTATTTGTCTGTAGACTTGAGAAGTGTGTGTCTGCCACCTGGACTGGATCCAGTTACTGATCCTTTACAGGATCATTAGGTGGCTCAAAGATAGCACCACTTGGACACAGTTTGGCATTGTGAAAAATTTTCAAACCATCAGAATAATAAGAAATATATACAGCTTTTAATTAATTATGGTTAGTTTTGTCATTCGTAATTCTAGTCTAATTGCAATAGATGTGATCCTTTACAATTTTAATTATCAGATTCTTTCAACTTATTTTTTGTATATGTGAGAATGAACATTTGGGTCAGTTCAATGAACATTTAGATCAGTTCAATCATTTATAATTTCAGTGTATCATTATTCTAACGGTCAGTTGTTTAAAAAAAAAAATTATATGACTACAAACAAATGTAAGATTATAGAAAATAAGTACATTTACAAATTATGTTGACAAATTACATGGGCTAAACACTGACGCCTTTGATCATCTAGTTTGATCTACTTATTGATCCCAGAGATCAAACACATATTAAAACCAGGGTTTTCTCGGTTGCTGCACCAACTCTTTGGCATTCACACCCTGTTGGCGTTAACTAAGTAGGAAACATAATATGTCACCGTCATATGAAGACTTATCTTTTTAACTGTGCCTATCCTCCTTAGCTCCCTGGTGTTTTCATCAATCTGTTGACAACTTACTGTTGTATACTGATTTTGAGACTGCCTAACCCTTCCATTTTGATGCAATCCTGAGCAAGGGTTTCTGTGGATTTATGCGCAATGGAAGTCTTTTTGTTATTACTATTATTCAACCAAGATACTAAATAAATGTGGTGCTACTTGTGGTCACTTCTTGAAAACGACATCAGAAACAGAACTGGAATACATGGTCCAAATACACTAATTTCACAGTCCTTTCTGTTGTGTCACAAGAAATATGCTCCACTGTAAGAAAGTGCCGGTGCATGCTGACAGCAAACTTAGCCAGGCACCATGGCCACCACCACCCACCTACTGGAGATGTTAGCTGTGATAAAACATAACATTATGTAGGGACAAAGCTTGGATCATTGTCCATGACTTGCAGTGCTACCCTGGTGGGGTGAAATGTAGGGTGAAATGTGTGTTTGCCTTCGGGTATGTGCTCATATCAAGATT
The DNA here is from genome assembly GCA_963662155.1 of Lamellibrachia columna. Classification (NCBI taxonomy): domain Eukaryota; kingdom Metazoa; phylum Annelida; class Polychaeta; order Sabellida; family Siboglinidae; genus Lamellibrachia; species Lamellibrachia columna. Next base: position 15,547,264 of record OY759267.1, on the reverse strand, counting down.
TGGCAGATGTCAACGTGAATGCACCAGCCACATTTCAACTGGAGTGATAAGTAAAACCTAGCATCAGCAAAACAAACCTGTTTAGTGGGATGTATGCGTCATACAACTATCTGCCACAATGGTGTACGTGCATGTACACTGGGTGCATATACTGGTGGACTGGACGGGTCAGTTGTTGCTCCGGGCACTGGTAGCACACTGTATAAGGAGTGGTCAAAACTTATCATCACTGGACCCATTGGTGGACCCATCGGTGGACCCATCAGTGAACCAATCGGTGGACCCATCAGTGGGACCAATCGGTGGACCCATCGGTGAACCAATCGGTGGACCAATCAGTAGACCCATCGGTGGACCAACCAGTGGACCACTTAGTACACCTGGTTTGAATCAGGGGGTGTGGGGGGCAACAAAAATATTGCCACCACGTGGGGTGGGGGGGACAGTGAAATATATACTGCCATTTCAACATCATCTGCTTTACACTAATGTGTCCTCTCCCCAACTAACTTTACACTAATGTGTCCTCTCCCCAACTAACTACACTAATGTATCCTCTCCCCAACTAACTTTACACTAATGTGTCCTCTCCCCAACTAACTTTACACTAATGTGTCCTCTCCCCAACTAACTTTACACCAATATGTCCTCACACCAACTAACGTTACACTAATGTGTCCTCTCCCCAACTAACTTTACACCAATATGTCCTCACACCAACTAACTTTACACTAATATGTCCTCTTCCCAACTAACTTTACACTAATATGTCCTCTCCCCAACTAACTTTACAATAATATGTACTCTCCCCAACTAACTTTACACTAATGTCTTCTCCCCAATTAATTACATGGATTAAGAAACCCACAGGTTAGTTAAAATGGTATTTAATTGTTTCTTAATTGAAAGGTATTTTATGGTTCATTTGCACTGGTATGAACTTCTCTTAAACAAAATCTTCCGTGATAGAGGTTTTTGCTACACTTTAATACATGTTTGTATAGGGATTACTTACAAGCTTTATAGAAGCACCGTTGATTATATAAAGATCCCCGCATGATGATACACATGATATGAAGAAAACAATTGCAGCAATGTATATCTAAAAATCTTGGCATTTACATGTAAGTGAATGGTCAATAATACAGATAGTTCTGTGAACATGTGAGTTCTGTGAACATTTACATGTAAGTGAATGGTTAATAATACAGAATGTTCTGTGAACTGGTGAGTTCTGTGAACATTTACATGTAAGTGAATGGTTAATAATACAGATAGTTATGTGAACTTGTGAGTTCTGTGAACATTTACATGTAAGTGAATGGTTAATAATACAGAAAGTTCTGTGAACTGGTGAGTTCTGTGAACATTTACATGTAAGTGAATGGTTAATAATACAGATAGTTATGTGAACTGGTGAGTTCTGTGAACATTTACATGTAAGTGAATGGCTAATAATACAGAAAGTTCTGTGAACCGGTGACTGATGTTTACCGAACATCGTCACTCCTAAAATATTAACTGTTAGTTTCTGAGGTTGACCACTGAGGTGTGTGTATGTATGTGCATGTTTGTGCGTGCATGTATGCATGCGTGCCTTCTCACATGTGCATCCATGCATGCATGCATGTTCACACATAGTGCAACATTGCAACAACATTGGGTATTGGAAGTGTAGAAGGCATCATACATTCTCAGCTGGAGTTGTAGAGAATTCCAGCAAGGTGGACTCACACTGGATCAACAGGCAACTTGTGGCCAGTGCAAGCAAGCCTCTGGAATGGTACCAGATGGACGAATACAACATCTTGCACTTCTAAGACAATAGTCCTTCTTCACTGTGGGACGAGTGCATGTGTACAAAGTTGTACAGCATTGAGAAAGCAGGCAGATTTTAATTTTAAAACACAAAGTCTGATTGTTTACATCATAAAGTCATGTTATTATAATAACTATATTTCTATTCCAACTTCTTCACCACCCAAATGTGTTCTAATGAACAACAGTTATTTAATATACCATTTATATTTTTATGAATATTGACCGTGGCATTCAGCATGCAGTATAAATATGATATTCAGGACGAAACATTCAAATTAAACAAATTTAACAGGGAAATATAAAAATTGTGGTTTATTAAAACACATTTGGGGGTAAGGATGTTAGATTACACTATCTGTGGGTTATGAATCCAGATATTGTGCAAATACTGTGCGATTAGCATGGAGCAGTTAGTATTTGTCTGTAGACTTGAGAAGTGTGAGTCTGCCACTTGGACTGGATCCAGTTACTGATCCTTTACAGGATCATTGGGTGGCTCCAAAATAGTACTACTTGGACACAGTTAGCAGTGTGAAAAATAGTTTATTACATGATTTTATTATCAAAACGGTCAGACTTCGTACCTTTAAATTTGTATTACAGATATGCATTTCATTTGTGAATAAACAGTTATAATATTGCTCAAGACTTTGGCAGTCTTCTCGTTATTGCTGAATTTACAATTACTGCAAAGAGGTTATGGTGGATAATGCCTAGAAATATATATTTGTGAGTCATCTGCATAATAGCAATAACCAAATAGTTTTGTTTTAAACGAATATAAGAACAAAACTACTTTGTAAAATGTATTATTATGATATGAATGTAATATGTTAAATATTATTTGAAAATGAAATTTTGCCCACCATCGCAACATTATGCATTTAATTAACATTTCAATAGCATTGATCTTTAATTTGATGCTGATTAAAAATAAAGTCATTTTCATATCCAGGGTCAAGCATCACGCAGTGTTTGCATGTCCATGTTATTGTTTTTCAGTTTCATTTATGCATTGTTAATAAAGTAATTTATTCATTTTGTTTAAGATTTTTTTATGCATTGTTAATTAATAAATTATATTATATCCAACTGCAGTATGCACTGTTTGCATGTCCAAAGTAATCTCATGACTTGACAATCCATGCCACACCACCAGTATGCCTTCTCATCTGTTCAATGATTATGTCCTGTTTAAAAAACTGATGCTCAAATTACAGGCATGTGTTGTTTAGAAATTGCTTCTCTCTGACCTTTCACCTTGACAGTGCAACGTGCTGATTCGCATCCAGTTTGTGCATTCAGTTTTCATTGCCCACGTTTCAACAAGGTGGCTTCAATTTTCTCCCGGTTAACATAGCTTTACATTCTTCAGTTTCAGCAAGTGTAGAAATTAGTTTAGCGTTGTTTTCTGATCGATGTGTGTCCAGGGCAGTTGTTTGGTGTTCATGATGCGTGACGCTCTGACATCCAGACAAACGCCTCCATGGCGTTTAAGTGGTCACATTCCAATTTATAGCGCACCTGGTTTGGATATCCTGCATGTCTTGTCAATTTCCATGTAATGTTTCATCGCTGTGATTCAGCAGGAAATTAATGCATTGACATGAATAGGGTGACTGGGGCCGAAGGGATGTCTAGGGTGTGTTTGTCTGTGCATTGTATCTGTGCAACACAGACTTCACCATTGTGTTCTAATGAGTAAAGGACCTACGAGTCTGTTGAATTGCTTTGTGCCTATAGGTTTTCTCCAAAGAGGTGTGTCAAATCTAAAAATGTCTATTTAAGCTGTGCTCTGGCATGATTGGTGCAAAAGAAAACTTTTCCAAATATTTAAGATGTTCCGATTACTGAGAATCACATTCTTCATCTTGTTTTGATGTTGGAGATTTGTTTTGGGAATGAGCCTGGCTCTTTTTTAACTTAACATGTTTCTAACAAAACTATGTTTGCTCATAACATAACGATGATTCAAAATACATTGACCTTCACAAAACAGAAGGCTGTTTTATGATGAAAATTGTGCAGCTTAACGATAATTAATTTGTTCATTATTAACACTTAAAGCAGTGAAATATACAGTATATAGAAACTCAGTAAGTGCTTTTGATCAGGACAGTACCTTATGAGTTGTTTATCTTCTAGTGAAAAAGGATTCTTCTGATGTTATTCGCTGTAAGCAATTTTCAGTAAACATTTTCAAACAAATATTAAATCCTGAGTGAGTGAGAATATGTGCTATTAAACTTACCATTTTATATAGTTTGATGTTTAGCTTAAGTTAGATTGATGCAGATTTCTGTGAAATTGGGTAAAAACAGCAGATACCCACTGTGAGAACCATCTAGAATGGGGATAAGCTAAAACAGTGTGTACAAAATATTAAATTATAACATTTTGGTTAGCTCACATAAGAAATAAAAAACCTGTTATTTGAAATCTGAGTTAACCTTATAACCATTGTTTGGTTGTTGACATGTTCACCTTTATAAACAGTTGATGTTCTAAAATGTGGTCATTGCATGAGGTTGATTCATAGTGTTTTTATTATAAGTGAAAGAAAATTTATTGTCAAAGTATTTTCTTTGCAAAGTTTATTTCCAGAAGCATAATGCAAGCACATTTTAGTGATGAAGATCATAACTTAATAAGGATTTGAGTTGAACCAAGCAGAGAATTTGCGTGAGGAATTTGGATAAATGTGAGGGAATATGAATTTAATTTGTGTGCATCTGAGTGAAATTGATTGGCGTGAGAATCAGCTGTGATGTCACGTACCATTGTAGCTGTGATGGATGTCAGCACTGACTTTTTCTGACATGACAATCTTCAGTATCTGATAATACATTTAGCTGCACAATGCTTGCAGAATACAAAACCGTGGCTGTATTTCATGGCAGCTGACAAAAATGTCCAGGTAAATAGTTCTATATAACATTATTCAGTAAATGATGTTTTCCTCATTCATTTCGATGGCTCAAATGGTTGCAAATGGGAGTAGTTTGCATATGAATCGTTGCCTGTTGTTTTAGCACAGATGGAACTGTTTGTACATTGTGAAACTGAGTGTAATATTACCATATCATATGGTTGAGTGCGATTACAAATTTTATCATAATTACTTTTTATACTAGAAATAGTTTTCGTAAATATTAATTGAGATTTTTAATAAGATTGCATCCAGCTCATAATGGCTTTGGGGTTTCATCAGCTATAAAAAATGGCTGCCCATATCAATTTATACTTTTACTCCATTTTACATTATATACACATTGGATCCATATATACATTTTTATTAATATTTAATTAAAATTCCCATCTTATATAAGTCGGAATTCAACTGGAGCCAGAAGTGTCTAGTTAACTTATGCTTGGTTCCACAGTTCCTGGTGTATTTTAATTGTTTTCTAAATTATTGGATGATTTTTAGGGTTTTGTGCATCTGCATCATTACAGTGTATACAAATCACTTTTTTGCTGAAATTTGGGATGTGTTGGAATTTCTGGTACATTTGGGATAGTACTTTCTTGTATAATTGACACTGTTCTACTTGTGGGGGGGCTCATCTGCAGACTTGCCACTATTCCTACTATGGCATGGCTAAGCTGCAGCCATGCTACTATTCCTGCCATGGCTCAGCTGCAGACTTGCCACTATTCCCGCCATGTTGCCGCAACAGGTGTGGCGGGTGCCAACACCATTCAAACGGCAGGAATTCTCTCTGCCAGCCATGGCCCAAATGTTCTAGTCAGTTTGATAAGAGCGCACCAGAAAACGTTTCTGTGAAACATGGCAGTTGGCACAGTTTGCTGCCCACTGACTGCCAAGTTGTGTGTGGGTTTACACAGTGCAGCCTCTGTGTGCATACCTTCATACTAAAATGTCTGTAGTATGTGTCCTTCACACACAAGGTTTTACTGTCTCGACAGAGTTTTACTTAAAATAATAGTGCAAATGTTTCCTATTCAAAAGCTAGTACAAATTATGTTATATCCCTTTCAAATGTATGTTGTTTCGACAGTATTCTTACAAGATCGTTTTGTCTTTTGATGATGTCAGAGTCATCTTCAGAAAAGCTATAATAAACAGTTAACATCTCAGAATGCAGTAATGAATTGTACAAAATAAATGGTTAAACCAGTTACTAATAAATACCTAACAGTCATATAAATATCCTTTCATGTCAGTAAACTAATCAACATTGGTTTTATAAAAATTTGGTTGCAATTCTTTTTATCTAGAAAGCAATTGGCAGGTCACATGGAATAAGCCCTCAAATTAAAACAATTCTGAAATTCTCCGTCACACAGTTTGACCGAAGTCCTACAGGCTGAGCACCCATACCACATCCCACTGCCCCGCAAATGGAGTTTATTCAACTTCCTTTGACAACAGATGTCAGTCGGGGCTAATGTCAAATGGTGCAAATGTCACATTTTGTTTTCATGTGGTAGGTTGATTGGTCACTGCAGTCCCTACTATGGCTATTCACTGTAATCGTTCCAGACTTTTTGTAACAGATTTTACCTCATTGTCCTTTGGAGATGCCTCCTTCATGATAGGGTTCAGCTGAATGGGGCAACGTTTGCTATGCATCAATGCACGTGATCGGAATTTTCCATAAGCTAATTTATGTGGCAGAATAGTCCAATTTGAAGCGTTCTAATGAGTTCTTTGGTACAGAATTTGACAAATCCCATTATGTAAGAAGTGTGAGAAAGCTGGCTGTAGATGGTTCACTTTTTTAGTTCCTTCTTTGTTAACCCTCTGTGTCCTGTCCTGAGAAGCACCGCAGGCAGTAGATACCCCTTGTTTATGTGGATATTCTGGCCCCAATAGCTGTTATACCAAAAGATATGAAGCCTTTCAAGAGAGACCACCTGCCTTGATAGATAACTTGTGCATGAATCTGGAGGCCATTACCAGAGGCATGATCAGTTGTTTCAGCAAACTGTTGCTTGGGCTGAGAAAACTGTTATGTTCCTGAATTGTTGTGCAGCGATGGTGACACGAAACGAAAACATGATTTAGTAATAATAGCTTAGTTAGTACCAGCTACCTGTGTTTTGAATTAAGTGTGTGCAGATAGCTTCCATCTTTAAATGCATCATGTAGATTAAATGGGGCAACTTCATAGATAATGTAGATCAGCCTGAGGACATAGACTGTTCTTTCATCATTTGATAACCCAAGAAATCAGGGCCATTGACGTGTCGCCAGCACACGTGCAAGTCAACAGTCATCAGATGGGGGATTGTGTTCTTTCACAAAGTCAATGTAGCTACTGATTCACTGATTTAAATGAACCTATCTTTTATGCCAAGATAAAATACCATGGTATACCATGATAAAATACCATTGTATCCCATGATAAAATACCATTGTATCCCATGATGTTTTGAAAGAGGTAAACCATGATAAAATACCATGGTGTTTTGAAAGAGGTAAACTATGGTAAAACACCATGGTATACAGTATCTGAAATTAGCCAAAGAATTAACTGGCCCAGATTTTTTTCTTACTGGCCCAATTCTAATTTGAACCATCCCTGGTGAGTTTGAACTGGCCCCACAAAAATTATTCATTATAAGTATGTGTAATAAAGTTTTTGTGCATAAAGCTAAAACAGACACTGCTTTAAATTAGAATAATATTAATTTTATAAATATAAACCATACCAAATATTGCCGTTATTTCTTATAATTAGTAGACCAATGCAATGAAGTAATGAATTTAATAAACATTTCAATGTGAATTTTATTTGCTAAACGGTTACAATTGTTGAAAGTAACATTATGTTTGATGCCGACGTTTTGGCGCGCACTGCCACTGGCACAACCCTGGCCTGAGGCTGGCATGGGCAAAAATCTATGGCTATGCCATTCTCAATTCACTCCAAATCGAAGCCTCCAAAGTTCAATTTCACAGCCAAATATCATATTATATTGTCAATCGGATTGTCTGTCTCCTTAATATCACCAGTATGAAGTAAATTGGCGAAATATCCTTTAAAAATTTACGGACTACGATTCTCACAACTTCGTCTTTGCTTTGGTGTTTCCCTAGTATTCCCCACAATACTGACGTCATTAAATGTGAATCATCCAGTGGGCATCTGTGTTACAAATGCAAGGGGTTTCCTGCATGTGAGACTTCGCTGCGGCTGACCCAGCCGTGGCTGATTGAATCGGCTGGGTGGGGCTGATTACTTGTGCATTTTGGCTAACTGAATTGGGCATTTTGAATCAGTGACCGCCACCATCTGGTATAGCATAGTGTTTTGAAAGAGGTAAAATGCCATGCATGCACGCACGCATGCACACAAACAGATTAAGATATTGAGAAACTTGTCAAGTTTGTTGGTTTCTGCTGCATTATGTGTTCTCCATTTGTTCTCCTTCCATTTATCTAACAAGAGAACTGGTATTCTCCTTTCGTTTTGACAAGCCCTTGGCACGAATTACCCCTCAGGACATTGTTCTTGTTACTGGACATGTGCAGTATAAAGCATCTCTTATATCCTGTTGGTATTTTGGTCAGTATAGTACAATAAAAACACCCTGAGGACATTATGTAAAAAATCAGGAATGACCCCAATGAACTATGTGTAAAACTTGTGCATGGTGAGAAAATTATCTGCCATGTCACCCTTATGTTATGTTACAGAAGATATTAAATACTGTTACAAAATGTTGTCATCAACAAGTGTTTAAAGAAACTAATTGTGCCTACAAACAGGGCCAGGTGTATGGACATTTTGAAAATGTTTCATTATAATTTTATAAGACAAAAGAACTTCAGCGTTACATAAATTCATGCTAGGTACAGAGAAAGAGTTGCTGTATTTTTGACACTTCATGCATACCTGTGTGTGTGTGTGCAATGACTGTGCATGCAGCGAGTCCTCAGTGTAATTACTTCTCATTGCCTTCCCACAACAACCGTTGAATGGAACAGTTTTGTGACAATGCCTCCTACAAGATCCTTTGTCCTGTTACATGTCTCCTGGGCCTGTCTGATCAGATACGTCAGTTGCAGGTCACAGCTGCTGCTAGTTTTTTCTTTTGATTCTAAGATTCTAAGAATGTTACTGTTCTTATCTGTGTCCATTAGCCCCTGCTCTGGCCCTTGCCGAGTGGGAAGCAGGTGGCTGGACAAAAAACACTGGACTATGTGATAATGACAGTGTATGATAAGAATGTTATGGATCCTTGTCCAGCTTTGAAATTGTCAAACAGTTTTTGATTAATGATGCGGGGAGACAAAGAAATTATTCAAGAAAATGCCTTTGAAAAATTATCCCATTTAAAACGATGATTGTTATTATTACTTGTTAATATTTTAATTTTGATGAGTTCCAATTGTAGTTTGTGTAGAAAAGTAATAATGGTAGTTTACATTTAAATGTACTTATAGACTGAACAAAGTCCTTCTGTCTTATAAAATGATTTAATATTATGAAAATATTTAAGAATTTCCATACATTAAAGTTTACTGGTAATTCAATTAAAAACTATGCAGATATTATTAGAAAACTAATGACAATCTATAAGTAATGTAATGGATGAAATAAATAAGAATTAAAATAAATGAAATAGATAAAATTCATGTTTTATGCGTGTTTATAATCTTTCATTTGGTTTTAGCCATTGAATTACACATGTGGAAGCAGAATGTGTAATAGTTGGATTTGTTTCAATTTAAATTTATAATTTTTTTGTAATATACAACACATTTATTTTCTTTTATTGTTTAATTTTAATAAATATTTTCTCTTGGTTTTTACTATGTGTGTGCATGTGCGTGCATATACATATACGTGTGTGCGTGCGTGCGTGCGTGCGTGCGTGCCTGCGTGCGTGCGTGCGTTCATGCATGTGTGCGTGCGTGTGTGTGTAAAAATAATGTTGTTGTGTTGCTGGTAAAAGCTGTACAGTCTCAAAATAGAAACTTCATTTTTAGAAAGAAAGAAAGTAAGGCAACCTTTTTGGCAATGTAACCTTGCATTAAGATAAACACTGAGATTTTAAAATGTTCAACTGGTAAAAAACAGCACTTGTGCAAAGGCCACAAATCATTTCCACTACTGGGTATTCCTCTAAATAGGAATGCAATATATGATTGTAGTTGAGGCAGGAATACCCATGACATTGTGAATTAAAAATTATATTTTTATTGCCAAATTCAGGTGGTTAAATCGTATCTGTGATAGTCTTGTAACCATGAGAAATTGCAGTCAACACAGAAGTAATCAGTTTGTATGTAAATATATTTTAATAGAGAAAGATTGAGAGCATTCCGAAGGAAACATTTGTTTGATTTTGAGACAGTGCACTGAACTAGTTGGAAGATTGAGCTAGGTAGATTGTGGAGACATTGCAGATTGCACCAGTTGTCTTGCAGCTGTTGACTTGGTCAGTACTGGCCAGTCCACATACCAGGGCCAGTCAGGTCAGGTGAAATTCACAACATACATTCCTTGAATCACAGAAGACACATTCAGAAAATTTATAAAATATTGTTTGCTACTTATAAAATGAGAAAAATGTGTGCTGGAATGTCAGTTTATTGTCTGCATGTTCAACAATATTTTTTTAAACAGATGTTTTTGTAGTTTTTCTATTACTTAACATTATTTATTCTTTATGCTAAAGGTTTTTGATGTCATCCTTTTAAGTAGTTGTTTTTTATAAATATTATGGGAGGGAGTCTCTCAGTAGTGTTACTTATTAATAAATTCTTGTGTGGCAGAAAATACATTTATATACATTGCATGGATACATTGTTGAGTGTCATATGAGGGCTCTTCTGTATATGAAAAAAATCATAGGCTATACTTTATTTTCAATAAGTTATTCACAATTATGATACATTACACATATTAAAATATTATGTTGCCCTTCAAACGCTGGGATTCATGATGTATCTACAGACAAATTTAATAGGCCTGACTAGGAGGATTATATAAGTATTATTTTTAACAATGCATTTCCTTTTTTACAGTAATTTACAAGTTCAAAATCAAAGAACTTATTATCGTCATTATCGTCAAAAGTGACTCGCAGTTAATATATGGCATTTTAAGTGAATCATGTTGACATTTATTGACTTATAAGGACAATAAAGTCTGCAATATAGAGACATAAAACAGCCCAAATGTCTGAACAATCATGGCTTGACAGCAAGAAGACAGGTTCCTTGACTGAAATGGTGAAAGCTGGAATTTGCCTCCCTTTGTGCCAGCTGACTCCAGTGACAAATTGACATGTAATAATCCTGTCAAACGCCAATCTCCCAGTATGTTTTCTCAACCCCCCACACAAAGGATGCCTCATTGTGGCAGCCACAGACACCTACACTAAAGACTTGTAATGGCTATATCAAGTTGCCACTCTCTCTGTTCAGGGTAAAGGTGCAGACACCAGCAGTATGAAATATCTAGAAAACCCGCCCTGTATTTACCACTTTCACACCACTGTGGTGATGACTTGCACAGATAGTGGGCAATTAGTAACTGGATCCACATATAGTCAGATGTTTGCTAGGATAAACGTAGCTGCGGACTGCTTAGAACAAGTATTTTTTGTCTGACTGTTGACAGTATCACTGTCCATGTTTTGGCAACTGTGCTATCACCACCATCAGCACTGAATGGCATTCTTGGCTGTTCACATTTCAAGTGTATGTTCACTATATTCACTCAGAGTACAAAAACCACAGATGCCATATATGTTTCTGGAAAGTCGGTGAACTAACAGGGAATAGTTCATTAATCTTTTTTCCTGTATGAGACAGAATATGCCATTTTTCCAAGTGCAAACTCTGTTTAGCAACAATAAAAATAGGAATTTTCAAATAAAATAGGTTTGAGAATGGGTCTACAAAACATTTTCCAAGTAAACTTACTTATAATAAACTTGTTGACAAGACATTAAAATATCAAAGTGCCCTGTTAAAAACTACTTCAAATAAAATCTTTTATTTGATGATGTTTGATTACATATCTAAAAATAATACAAACAGTGGTTAAATGCAACAGATGGCATTGGTGGAAAATTGGGGTGATATCTGAGGGATTATTATGATGTCTTCACTGATACCGTAATGAAAATGTCACGTTTGGGTGGGGAGCAAGGGGGTGGAACGTGCCCAGGGGTAGGAAAGGCAACATCAGTCAGCGACTGTCACACCTGTTGTGTCAGAGGGTTAGGGGTTGACAGGTACTCAATCTCAGGGTGCCACCAACTATGTAGAGGGTGGCAAGAGAGGAGAGGCAAGACGACAGGGCGTTGCTGTTGAATCTTGCAGAAATTAATTAATTTCTGTAAGTAAACCGTGCAGTAGTTTTTTCTGTGTGTCACACTAGCTGGGTGTTCTGTGGGGGTGAAGTTCATAGGGATGGGGTAGCTTGTATAAATCACTGGACCACCCAAAGTTTCAACCCTGTCAGGGACAGTTCCTTTTTGTCTCCACTTGAATGTTTATTTGCATAGCATTGATGACCAGGATGTAATATATCTTCTGCACCATTGTCAGTCATTGCTCTTCACATCATTGTAAGTCTGTCTGTCTGTCCATCTATCTGTCTGTCTGTCTGTTTATTTGGTATGTCTGTTTGACATGTTGTGACCTTCAGTCTCTGCCAAGTCCTACATTTAACCATCTACACTTGTGCATTCATCCATTCATCCATCCATTCATCCATCCATCTATTCATTCATTCATCCGTTCATCCATTCATTCATCTATCTATGTGTAATTTTTATTATCTCTTCCTCCACTAATCAGATGTCTTTCCAAACAACTTTGTCACTTTTTTGAAGTGCCATCAACAAAAGACCATAAGAAGACAAAATGTTTGTAACATATATGTAAAATACTCTATCACATATGTAAATTATTCTAAACAATTTAAAAACCGCCAATGATGAGGTTAGCTTAAAATTATGTTATCGTTGTATTTAGAAATTTTTATTTTAGTGTTTACAATTTCACTCACACACCAAAACGCAATCATAAATCTTACACATCATAAATCTTTCACAATGTCATGTAAGTGTGGGACAGTTGTGAGAGGAATAATTCCCATATTTTTAATCAAACTGTATATGAATATACCCAATAGATTTGGTGAGACACTTTCTAGACTTGTATACGAGCTTGATATTACTACATAATAATTGTACCTTGGTGCAATCTTTATCTGTGGCTTGCAAATCATGCAATATATAGAGACTATCATGATTACCACTCTTGGATGGTTCAAGTTGTTGTCATGCTTGCATTCAGTTTTAATTAAGTCCTGTTTATAATGGGCATATATCTCAGGATCTCCTGTTTATAATGGGCATATATCTCAGGATCTTACTGTGTCCGCTGAAGGTGCATCAGTATGAGGCCCAGAAGGCCCCAAAGCACCCTGCCCCTTGGCAGCCATTCTGGCATGAGACAACAGTGCTTTGGGGATTTGCTCAACTAATTGTACTATCAGTTTCATGTTATTTTGTAGAAAAAAGTCACTGACTCGGCCCTACCTCAGGCCTTCTGCCTAGTAGGAGAACATGTTCCTTCCACTGGTGTGAATTTCTTGGAAAACACTGGGCATGGAGATGAATGGTATATGTGGACCAAAATCTAGTTGTAAACAGTTGGATTGTTATGCTGGGGAGCTATGGAGGATAAGCAAGTTTAAACAGGTGGATTTTTAGATTTAAGCGTAATGTTGTTATATTTCCTACAGATTTAACACTTAGAAAGGGAGTGAGTTCCACAGAGTCGGCGCAGCAACTGAAAAAGCTCTTGTTCCGACATTTGTAGAGTGAGCAGTGAATGTAAATATGTTGGTTGCTTGGATGAAAATGCTTGATAGGTAATCAGATCTTGTACAGATCTTAAAAATACAGTGTAATACAATATTGAACAGGGAGCCAATGCAATGATTTAGGAAGTGGTACTGAGTGAGAGAAAGAAGGAGACTGAGCAACTATCATTGCCAAACAATTTTGTGCACATTGAATTTTCAAGATGTCCTTGAGAGCAATAAAGGGAATTGCAATAGTCAAGTATAGCAGTGTCATTATTTTTAAGGTAGATAAGACAAATATCTCCTGGGGCCAAGCCATACACAAGGGGTAGATGAGATGGGGGTATGTAAAACACTGAGTAATACAAAACTCAATGCTTCTTTGTCGATATACAATTTGAGGTTAAATAATAATATTTAACACAATTATAAAATGCAAACAGAAGTTAAATAATAATAAATAAATAATAATATTATAATATGCAAACAGTGATTGCATTATAAGTTACATATCTAACTGTGCATATTGGGATATGTTACTTATGTGATGATTTTGTTTGCTGTGATTTATAAAAAATAAATCTAAAAATGTAATTGTTTTAATGTTATTGTCCATGTTCCAATTTGTAAAATGGGACAATATCCTCTTCGCTCCTCTTCAACCTACATGGTATTTACCCTCATCGCACCTACCCCTATCAGGAAGAATTATTTTGTAACCAGGAGCACACAGTTTGCACGTACTACATTTTTACACATGCAATCTGTTGTGACATAGATGTCTTTTATACTTAGTACAATAAAATTACTGTTCTCTTTTTCAAGGCTTAATCTACACCTTTTTGTATTGCGGTTGCTTTGGGAAATAAAATCCTGATACTTCTTTCTGTCCATCCACTTTAATAAAACTCCTTCCTTCCATCCGTCTATGTGTCCTTGCAGGCATTCATCTGTCCATTTGTCCAGTCCACTAAGTGACAATGACAGCATATTGAGATCTGCTTAGAGCTACACTCCTGTATAATTCAGGTCTCTGTTCTATTAACCATCACATGCAACTGAAGGTACCTGTCCAGCATATCTTGATGAGTGGTGGCTTGGCTCTGAAAGGATCCACCCTGTGGTTTTTGATATGTGCTAGTTCATATATCTGTTTTGTTTCCACACCAGACATGTAACAAAACTAATTTGCCAGATGGCATCAGACTTGTGGCAGATCATTTTCACACCTGAACAAAAGCGCACCGTCACCTGATCCCGGAAAACATTCCAACTCGGTGTCATATTCGCTCGTTTTTATGCTTCAACAAATCAGTTGACAACAGAGGTCTTGTGTTAGATGGACTAGCCCGGGCATTATATGGGCTTATTAACCAGACTTCTGATGATAGAAGACAGCTACAGTGAGGTGGCATTATGTGGGGTTATTAACAGGACTCCTGATTACAGAAGACAGCTACCATGAGGTGGCATTGTATGGGCTTATTAACAAGACTTCTGATGACAAAAGACAGCTACCATGAGGTGGCACTAAATGTACTTATTAACAAGACTTCTGATGACAGAAGACAGCTACCATGAAGTGGCACTAAATGTGCTTATTAACAAGACTTCTGATGACAGAACACAGCTACCATGAGGTGGCAGCTTATAGGCTTATTAACACGACTCCTGGCAACAGGAGACAACTACCATGAGGTGGCATTATATGAGGTTATTAACAGGACTTCTGATGAAGACAGCTATCATGAATGAGGTGGCATTATATGGGCTTATTAACAAGACTTCTGATGACAGAAGACAGCTACCATGAGGTGGCATTATATGGGCTTATTAACAAGATTTCTGATGACAGAAGACAGCTACCATGGGGTGGCATTATATTGCGATCTTATTAACAAGACTCCTGATGACAGAAGACAGCTACCACGAGGTGGCATTATATGGGCTCATTAACAGGTTTTATCTCTCAGTTTTTGCAGGAAGGTTGTGTGAAATATAATAAAATATCTTTTTGTTTCATAGTTTAAATAAAGAGATTTGTTCATTCATTAACTCACTCACTCATAAATGATACATCAGATGATAATATTTAATTACTGTTAAATGTGATTAATGCAGATATAAACCAGTTAGTATTATTTGATCTGAGATGACATACACATACAGGTGTCAATGATGTCCCATATCAGGTTAACCCATGACAGCATGACCCCAATAAACTTTGTCTACAGGAATTGTAAATTGTCTGACAGCTGTTCACAAATGTCCTGAATGACAAGGTTGATATTCATCAATTGAAAAAGGTCAAATTATATTAAAAAAGTTTGGTTCATTAAACACACTTGGGCCATCAGTGTGTTAGAACATATATAGTTTATTCTTACATAACATAGAAACAATGAGATTTTGTACCATTAATCATTTGAAAATGAGACTAAGAAACAATCACCTGAGTAGAAATATTTTCAGTACAAGTACTGGTAATTTTAAAATGTTAATTATTGACATGTGTAGACCACACCGTGACCTGCTTCACAGCGGCCTAGTGAGCTGGTTGCATTTGTGCTAAGTTGCCTGGAGTCATATCAACAGTGCCAGTGAAACGTCAACGAATCATACCTTCTTTGTTGTAACTGGTTCTACACGATTCTTAATAAAGCTTCCCCCTTTGTGCTGCGCTCGTTGCTTGACATCACATAGGCTATCGAGTACATCTGATATGTTTAGATCCTGATATGTTTAGATACGCCTCCATCTCCATTGTGCGCTGAGTAAATATCGCGCCCCGCTGTCGCCCCATGAGGGGTTAGTGAACAGTGGAGGACACCCTTTCTGGTTGCCCAGGTCGGAAGACCCTGCTGTGATCAGAACTTAGTTTTCTTTACTGTTGGCTATGACTGATATAGTGTAATTACACTGGATGTTTGTATATTCAAAACAACACCCTTCATGCACTAGTGACCAGAAAAAAATACCATCATAGGCCACTATATATTTTATCACTGATGACAGTGGTCAGGCTAATAATAATAAAACTTCTGTGTCATCTAAATTCTTAGGGACCCGACTCATTGAGTGATGTGTTGACATAACTTGTTTTTAAAATGAAAATTATAGGTACAAATAAAAGCATGCCAATGCAGGAATGTTTTTGTCATATTCTAGCCTTTACTACTTTCCAGAAAACCAATGACCCCCCCCAAATATGCCAGTGATTTCTACCATCACTAGTTTTCTTTCTGTCTGTATACTTCCAGTCATCATAAAGAGACTAAATGCTGTCAAAAAGTCTTTAGAAATCAGCTAACTTGGTCTAGGGGGATAAGGGGGTTATCCCAATTATCTTATCACAACCAGTATTTTCTTGGCACACAAATCATGAAAAACAGATATGGTTTGAAAACTTGATTTATGCGTTGATAATGCAATATTCAAATAATTGGAATGTGTCCTCAGCTAAAATACAACGCGTTGGCAGACTACTGGTAAATAGCTGAACGATGAGCAATGCATTCTGGGTGGCCTGCTCACTGTCTAGGACCAGAGACAGTTACAGGGAGTTGAAAATGTAGCTACAGTGTTTCTCATCTCTGCTTTCACCCGGAGGTACTTGAGAGGACTGTAAGTAATGTTGTCTTCTCTGGTTATTTTAAGCTATATATGACATTGACTCCTGCCAAGACTGCAACAGGACATCACAGCTTCTTTCTCCTCTTGATGGCTCCCACTTTGCAGGTTCAATGCAATCTGGATAGATAGTACCACCATTAGGCAAATTTTGCTGCTGGGAAATTTATTTTTGAACACGGATATGGCTATATTTGACGACTACAACACTTGCTGTGGCCAGATTAAAATTTTTAATTGCTGGTCAACAGTATAAGCATGTGTCAGTGATTGTAGGATCCCTGGTGTATGAAGACAGAATGCAATATGTGTGTGCGTGCGTATATGCCAAATAGAGGAACATGTTCCATATTGATTTTTTCCAGAAATTTGTTTAAGATTTGACAAAAACACTACTGAAGTTCGGTGACTTACAGTATACAGTTTTTATTTAAACTGAATCATAACTTTGTACACAGAAATTGCCCGACTTACTTCTAGCATTGATTTCAGTTGGAATACCATTGCTGTACTGAACCCTGGTTTATGATATCACAGCCAGGCAGACAAGTGTATGAATTGAAATGCAGGGTCCCAGGATCAGATCCAGGCAGTTCCTGACTAAAGACCAGCACATGGAACTCGTTAAATGACAATCACTCCGAAAGCAACAGGCAGCATATTAACTAGATCACTCGCAATTTGATCTATGGACAAAAACATACAAGTTAATTAACTCCATCATCAGAAGTTGTCCTGTCAGACCAGCAGCCAATTGCTTCATTTTCAGATAGTGCTGATATTTCACTGATAATCCCAGTTAAGGCGTAATCTATGAAGCTTTTGTGTGGAGTGCCAGCTGATGTTATGTTGCATGTGTTTTTGATAGATATAGTGAGGCAGAGTTGGTGAAATGAGAACATGATTGTCTCCTAGCCCAATTCTGCAGTCTGCGGTTCAGCAGTGATTCTGCCAAATGTTTTACTGATTGCTGTTTTATTATCATGAGCTGACTGTCAGTCCTTATTATAAGATGACTTTGTTTTTAAGGATGTGAATCAGGAGAAAATGATAGATATATCGTACTATAATTTGCATGGTGGCAATATTTCACGATAGATACATCATCATAGTTCCTGTGCGTGCAATATTTCACCTGTTACAGTACTGTCCCCAAAATGATGTCACCAGCCAATCCCTGTTATTTGCTTCCCCAGAGTTTATTAACCCATTAGGCCCCAGGATTTTATTAAAACATGCTCCACTGTTCCCAGGATTTCTGGAAATTTTTTTGCGATTTTACCTCCTTGTGATAAAAAATCTGTAGAAAAAACTATTCAATATTGACAGTTACAAGTTGTGTTTATTTTGAAGAGTAGTAATTTCTCCACATGCAAGTATACATAGAAATAGGATATATTAATAAAATGTTGACATTTGATCACAATTTGCAAAGACAAAATGGTAAATTTGTTAAAACTTTGAAAGTTGCAACTGACATTTGACAAAGATCCCATGCTATAACCCTTGCAAATTGTGATCAAATGTCAACATTTTATTAATATATCCTATGTCTATGTATACAGGCATGTGGAGAAATTACTACTCTTCAAAATAAACACAACTTGTAATTGTCAATATTGAATAGTTTTTTCTACAGATTTTTTAACACAAGGAGGTAAAATCGCTCGAAATTTGCCAGAAATCCTGGGAACAGAGGGGAGCATGTTTTAATAAAATCCTGGGGCCTAATGGGTTAAGTGTGAAATATTTCATAACCTTGATCATTTAAACACAAAATGCCAGTCATAGATACTGTTACTGTAACATAATTAATTTCATAAAACACAAATCACCCTCTAATGTATAAATGGTTATTTTCAGGGTACTAGCCAGGTGTTGGTGTATACACTAACTATGTGGATGCACTGTGTGAATGAGTAATAATAATAATAATAATTAGTGTTAAATGTTAAAATAATGTTTAAGTATTTTTTATGTCCAATTTAGCAAAAGTATAAGTAAAAAAATGTATTCATTAAACAATTCAAAGAACATGGAAAACAAAATATACAAAATGTCAACTTATCAATCATCATAATAATTAATGTGTCAGTTTGAAATGCTTCCTCTCATTGTGATATGGCATCATTACATCTAAAATGTTGCACTGTCATTGTTCGTGTTTTTCACACATTTGCATAGACCATGCATAAGCTTGCAAACAACTCTGTAGAAACTGCTAAAATGATCACAGAGGGACATTGTTTGAGGGCAGCTGTTTGATTCCACCCCATGGAGAGGTTTATCACTACACACTGAATTACAACTGTAGAATTTTCTCCACAGTCTCTGTTGTGTCATTTAGAGCTATATCTTTAGCAGCTGAGTGCATGCATATATTCACATGCATATATGAATATATAAATTCACATGCATGTATGACTATAAAATGTGATATAAATATGTGTATATATTTTAATAATATATAACCAATAAATATTTGTGTGTGTGCATGCGTGCATGCATGCGTGCACACATGCGTGTGCATAGACACATATGCACATTATACATTATATATTTTTAAAATGCATTAAAAAATTTTTTTTTACTAATTAACTTACTTTACACAAAATTACATCAGATTCTGCACTTTGTTGATGCTAACCCTGGGTAAAATGCATTACTCTGGAGTGACTACAAACAGTGTGCTAAATGGAAATAACTTTTTGTTGTTCAATTTCAGACAACCATGAAGATGATGTTGCCACTGATGCCCCGGCGGGTGACAGTGATTGTGCTTCGACCTGTGACAGTGGCACCCCCAGTTTGTGTATGGAGCCACTTTTTAACACTACTCCAGCAGTTCCGGAGTCACTAGAGCTGAAGAACTCCGCCAGCCATGGAAGTACTGTGTGGACTCGAGAGAGGATCCCCACAGGGACAATGTTTGGCCCCTTCTTAGGCAATCTCTGCCAAGTTCTCAGTGAAGAAGGCGTAGCTTGGGAGGTGAGCACATATTTTTTAATACCCAATGTTCCAAGCTATGAGACGTTTATCCACAAAATGTGTTATTATTCAATTTGTGTATTTCGAGATAAATCTTTTTTGTTGCGCGTTATTAGGCGATAGTCAATAGTGTGGCATATATTTACCTCCACCACCATCAACTTGATGGCAACGCAAAATCACTAACAGCTCAATTTATGTCCTACTATCTACTTGGTTTTTAATTTAATTAATTTAGAGATATACCAATAAAGTAGTCATGCTTATTTTGCAGATTTTGACCAGTGCCATTAAAAAAGATAAAAGATAATTATCTTGAGGTTTTTTATTACCGAGGTCAACTGCAACCAGTGAACCTTTAATATACACAATTTATTGACAGTGGACACTTTTAGACATACACATACGTGTGTAAAGTACGATGAATTAGTGACTGCGATTGACTAACAGGACCTGAGGACCGACACTTACTTTTTAGACATGTAGTTGCCTGTATGCTTTGTGAGCGCTGGCTGGAATGTTATGTATCCACCGTGACCATATAACAGGTGCAGATTTTTATCTGGGAGATACTCTCCTGGAAGATATGTTTCTCCCTTCAAAAGAGTTGATTGCTGTGTCTGTTTCAAGCGATATTGCTCCTTCTGAAATCTGCCACTTCTTATCTATGGGATGGTGATAGTTTATCCCACTGCCAGAGTAGGATGTTTCCCTTTCCCTGGATCACCTATCATGTTTTGATGAAGTCTTGTTTGTAAGTTGAGCGCCCAGGTTGCAAGGCTCCTGTAGGGAGATATGATTAAGGTGCCCTGAAGATGGGAAGGTCTTGTCAAAGGGCTGATGGGAACTTTGATGGGAATGTCAGGTATGGATATAGAAGACCCTGATAATGTTATTGGCCTGAAATTGGCTTGTTTTGTTATTTAGGTCAGATTGACCTAAATGTGGTTAAACATACACAGCCTGATCGTTTAAACATTACATCTTCTTACATCGTTATAAACTATATCTATTCTAACGTTTTAATGAACCTTATTTTTTCATATAATTTGACCATCATCTGTTTAGTTTGAATATTTCGACTTGAATATCATGTTTACATTGCAAGCTGAGTGGCAAGGTAAACATGTTCATAAACATTAAATTACAAAATTACATAACAAAAATTGTGGTCAATTAAAACACATGCAAATGGTTGAGATGTTAGATTAAATATAGTTTATACGTTATTACATGATTTTACAATAAAAAGTGATGTGATTTAAGGTTAATCATGTGCATTGTAGTTGCCAATAGAAGTGTATTTGCCAAAAGGGTAAACATTTATTTTTCTTATTAGTTTATAATGTATATATAAAAACGCTCAAATAAATATTTTGTCATACATAAGCAGAACTTTTGCAGTGGAAATTATCTTTACTGCATCAATTTAGTAACACAATATTTTCTCTCTGGATCTTCATGGTCCGTCTGGCCATTTCGTTGGAAAAACATCACTGTATGTCAACAATACTCTGGTAAAAGCCATGCTTTCAGACATATCTAATACAATCTGTTGTGGATGTAGAGACACAGACTATAGGGCGGCAAAGAAACTCTAATTTCCATCAGACGGTCTCCTACTTGGGTGCATCTTCACGACTGAACTTTTTGCCACTTTATCATCAAACACAGCGCGAGGAGAAATGGATAGAAGACCCACTTGAACACAGATAATGGTTACTTCAAGGCCTGCATGGAATGCTGGAGGCATCGTCTGTTCACTAAAGATTCACCCAAGTGTGGTGTGTGTATTGGCAGAAGTTTGTAGTTGAGTTTTCAGTCACACATTTTGGAGGTAAGCTACAATGGCATGTGATCTGTACAGTGTGGCACATTTGGTACATTGTCAAATGGATGGGACTTATGAGGAGCAGGAAGATGATCTGGCCAGATTAGTCCAAGAGACGATAAGTTTGGTCTTCCATTTTCTAGAATGGAAGCCCACAATAGCTCAGCTCGGCCATCAAAAATAGTGTACAACTAAGTATGTTACCAAGTGAAAATAAAATTATCAATCAATAGCATTAGTATATCAGGAATTTCAGTAGGGATTTTTTTGTTGGCCAGTAAACTAAATCAGGAAAGCCTTAATTATGTAGTTTATGTTACATGTAGATTTAGAAATGCTTGTCTTTGTGATTTCTGGTGTGATAGACTTCCACCTTTACTTGTTTAGCCCATGGCTTGTTAGAGTTATTTGTCTCAGGCATTGTACAGCTGTTGCTTTCTTTCAATTTTTATTTCTAATTTATTTAATCAGTATTTTTTAAATGTGAAATATATAATATTGGTGATTTTGCATGAAATCAACAGTATAGGGCCATACACGTTAACTACACAAAACAAGAATTATTGTGAAAACATTTATGCAACATTTACATAAGTAAAAAGGTTTGCTAGTAAAATGACAAAACTTTTTATTATAAACACTTCCAAAATACAAATATATTTTGCTTGTAATTTGATATAAACAATTGGTTGAGAAAGACTGCCACAAACAATTGGTTGAGAAAGACTGCCACATACAATTGGTTGAGAAAGACTACCACATACAATTGGAGGAGAAAGACTGCCACAAACAATTGGATAAGAAAGACTACCACATGCAATTGGTTGAGAAAGACTGCCACAAACAATTGGATGAGAAAGACTACCACATGCAATTGGTTGAGAAAGACTACCACATACAATTGGTTGAGAAAGACTACCACATACAATTGGTGGATAAAGACTACCACATACAATTGGTTGAGAAAGACTACCACATACAATTTGTGGAGAAAGACTGCCACATACAACTGGTGGAGAAAGACTGCCACATACAATTGGTTGAGAAAGACTACCACATACAATTGGTTGAGAAAGACTGCCACATACAATTGGTGGAGAAAGATTGCCACAAACGATTGGTTGAGAAAGACTACCACATACTATTGGTGGAGAAAGACTGCCACATACAATTGGTTGAGAAAGACTACCACATACAATTGGTTGAGAAAGACTGCCACATTCAATTGGTGGAAAAAGACAGCCACATACAATTGGTTGAGAAAGACTACCACATAAAATTGGTTGAGAAAGACTGCCACATACATTTGGTTGAGAAAGACTGCCACATACAATTGGTTGAGAAAGACTACCACATACAATTGGTGGAGAAAGACTGCCACATACAATTGGTGGAGAAATACTACCACATATAATTGGTTGAGAAAGACTGCCACATTCAATTGGTGGAAAAAGACGGCCACATACAATTGGTTGAGAAAGACTACCACATACAATTGGAGGAGAAAGACTGCCACAAACAATTGGATAAGAAAGACTACCACATGCAATTGGTTGAGAAAGACTGCCACAAACAATTGGATGAGAAAGACTACCACATGCAATTGGTTGAGAAAGACTACCACATACAATTGGTTGAGAAAGACTACCACATACAATTGGTGGATAAAGACTACCACATACAATTGGTTGAGAAAGACTACCACATACAATTTGTGGAGAAAGACTGCCACATACAACTGGTGGAGAAAGACTGCCACATACAATTGGTTGAGAAAGACTACCACATACAATTGGTTGAGAAAGACTGCCACATACAATTGGTGGAGAAAGATTGCCACAAACGATTGGTTGAGAAAGACTACCACATACTATTGGTGGAGAAAGACTGCCACATACAATTGGTTGAGAAAGACTACCACATACAATTGGTTGAGAAAGACTGCCACATTCAATTGGTGGAAAAAGACAGCCACATACAATTGGTTGAGAAAGACTACCACATAAAATTGGTTGAGAAAGACTGCCACATACATTTGGTTGAGAAAGACTGCCACATACAATTGGTTGAGAAAGACTACCACATACAATTGGTGGAGAAAGACTGCCACATACAATTGGTGGAGAAATACTACCACATATAATTGGTTGAGAAAGACTGCCACATTCAATTGGTGGAAAAAGACGGCCACATACAATTGGTTGAGAAAGACTACCACATAAAATTGGTTGAGAAAGACTGCCACATACAATTGGTTGAGAAAGACTACCACATACAATTGGTGGAGAAAGACTGCCACATACAATTGGTGGAGAAATACTGCCACATACAATTGTTTGAGAAAGACTACCACATACAGTTGGTTGAGAAAGACTGCCATATACAATTGGTGGATAAATACTGCCACATACAATTGGTTGAGAAAGACTACCACATACAATTGGTGGAGAAAGACTGCCACATACAACTGGTGGAGAAATACTACCACATACAATTGGTTGAGAAAGACTACCACATACAGTTGGTTGAGAAAGACTACCACATACAACTGGTTGAGAAAGACTACCACATATAATTGGTTGAGAAAGACTACCACATACAATTGGTGGAGAAAGACTGCCACATACAACTGGTGAAGAAAGACTACCACATACAATTGGTTGAGAAAGACTACCGCATACAATTGGCTGAGAAAGACTACCACATACAATTGGCTGAGAAAGACTACCACATACAATTGGTTGAGAAAGACTACCACATACAATTGGTGGAGAAAGACTACCACATACAATTGGTGGAGAAAGACTGCCACATACAATTGGCTGAGAAAGACTACCACATACAATTGGCTGAGAAAGACTACCACATACAATTGGTTGAGAAAGACTACCACATACAATTGGTGGAGAAAGACTACCACATACAATTGGTGGAGAAAGACTACCACATACAATTGGTGGAGAAAGATTGATCTATAATACATCATAACACATTTTTAGAAAAGTGTGTATGAAATAACAATTACAGTTGTCAAGTTTGCAAGAAAACAGTTTACTGTATTAAAGGTTTGACAGAGTTGATGGGAATTAAAGACACATATCATTGAAAGTACTGCAGAGATTACAGCCTATTTACCAGGCATGACTATGAGAAACAAGATGATGTGTTTCAATTTAGTATTCCCTCTGGGATGGATTATGTCATTCACACTTCATTTAGCATTACCCTTCCCTGCACTGGTCTGAACCCAGGAAGACTGGCTATATTTCTTCACCCTATCATTAGGATAGACTTGGGGTATCTGTGGGAAAACCATTCAGGTGGACTCTTTTCACAGGTTTTGTGATGCCTCTTTTCATTTCAACTTCCATACAGTTGGGTGATAGAATAATTTGCAAAACCAGCATGAGAAATATTACAAGAAAGGGTTTACTGATGCATCAGAAACAATACAGATATCCTGCTTCAACACAACTATAACTGTTTTCTGCTTTATTCATGGCCTGTGAAAGTGGCATGGTTATAATGCCTGGTCCCCAGGCTAAAGTTCACTGCAGAATGTGAGTTTGCTTTGCATGTGCTCACTCTGGTCACTAATTAGGCAGCTCTAGTCAGGTAGAACAGAGTAACCACAGAACAACAGTTGACTTATTTAATCTGTTGGCTGTGACCTCAAATGATATGTAAGTATGTGTGAATAGAAAAGTAAATTATATGTATAGAAACAAAGAATATCATGTATATATAAAAGTAAAGTATATGTATATAAAATAATATACATTTACTTAACTTTCTATATATATATATACTTAATAACAATTTATATATGTGTGTGTATATATATATATATATATATGTATATATATATAGACGTGTGTGTGTCTATATATATATATATATATATATATATATATATATATATATATATATATATATATATATATATAATAAATTATAATTATGTAAATATATGTATATAACAAGTATATATTTATTATTTTACATACATATACTTTACTTTTATATACGTGATATTCTTTGTTTATATACATAGAATTAACTTTTCTTTTCACACATACTTACATATCATTTGAGGTCACAGCCAACAAATTAAATATATATAAGAAAATAGCATTGGTAATTAATTTAAACAGTCATTGAATATGTATGTATGTGTATATATATATATATATAATATATACATATATACATATATATATATATATATATATATATATATATATATATATATATATATATACATATATGCATATATACATATATACATATATATATATATATATATGTATATATATATATATATATATATATATATATATATATGTATATATATATATATATAAGAAATAACATTAGTATTTAATTTAAATAGTCATTGATGGCCAACATTAAAATAGATGCCCTGGGACTTGAGCCCCGGGAGCCTAAGTGGCAGACAAAACCACTATCCCATGTCCCTGTTCCTCTGTGTTCCCTGGGGATGAATCATGGATACCTGTGTAAACAGTGGAAGGACACTTGGTCTATCTGTGTGTGAGATATCAGTAATCTTCTCCAATGTCTGCCCTGCCATTTACACACTCATAACTGCCATGTGGCCAGCCTGTGTTCAAGTGTTCCGAGCCATAAACACAGTCACACCCTGCCCCCTGAAGTACCCCCTGGGGCACTGCAGGAGGTGGGTACCATTTGGTTGGGTTAATGCCTAATGTCAGGTAGATTTTAAACAGAAGCTTTTTAGGTGTTGCTAAAGTGTTTAATTACATCACACTGAAGAGAAGTACATGGAGGTAACGAGAGTCAGGATTGCTGCCACACATCACAGCGTTTTATTGGTTCTCTAATGACTGTGTTGGGTGGTATTAGTGTTTCCTGATTCTAAGAACATGGGTTTTGCTCAGAAGGCAGCTCTTCTGCCATCCACCAAGACCAAAACACCTCATCCTCATGTCCTCATGTTTTCATTATCACTGCCATCAACAAAGATAATTTGCATCTTCATCAATCACATTCTAAGCATCTGGATCACCATAGTAATCTTCATTATCATCACCATCATCATTGGCATAACCACCATCAAAGTCATCTTATACATATGATCACAATCATTATCATCATCATGTGTCATAAGGATGGGGACTGAGGGTAGAACTGAGTTGACCCCAGCCAGCTTGGATGTCTCCCAGCTTGTGACACCAGGACAGCCACACCAGATCCGTGACGGCAGACAAGTGTCGAAAGATAACAGATATTGAATTGTCGGGTTAGATGTCATTCCGCTTCCTGTGAGCAGACACTGAGAGACATTGATGGGCACCCTCTCCCACTAAGCCCAGTCCCACAAATACCTTCCCCACCTCTTACAAGCCGCACAATAAACTGCCGCCTGCTCCAAACCCTGATATCGCTCCCACAGATAGAATGCACCCGCATCGCCTCTTTCCAGACTAATTGGCGGAGACAGGGAATTGTGGGAAAGATAGCCACACGGATGTTCCGAAAATTCAACCATGTGTCTCAGTTGAAGGGCATCAGTACTGGCAGTGGAGGCAGTTCTCTGCCGCCAAGTCTTGGGTCCAACTAATGAGTGTCTGGGACTTCAACCATCTGACTCACCCAGAACCTTTCTCTTAATTCCAGAGAGGTTGTGGGTTTCTCATGACATTCTGGGATAGGGCAGTATTGAACTAATTGAGCTGCCTACTTCATCTGCCAGGGATGGGCACAGCGAATCGGGGCCATAAATTTAGGGGATGGGACCGTAGATTTTCCACATTCGTAAATTTTTTCATATACTAGTTGGTGCCAATGAATAGAATTCAATGGAGATACTGTGTCTTGAAGTATTTGCAATACAGTGTTGTAATTATTTGCGTAATGGAAAGATAGTGGGAGAGGGAGAGGGAGAGGCAGTGACAGAGAGAGAGGCAATGGGAGAGGGAAAGGCGATGCGACATGGAGAGGGAAAGGGAGAGGCAGTGGGAGAGGGAAAGGCAATGGGACATGGAGAGGGAAAGGGAGAAGCAATGGGAGAGGGAAAGGCAATGGGACATGGAGAGGGAAAGGGAGAGGAAGTGGGAGAGGGAGAGGCAGTGGGAGAGGGAAAGGGAGAGACAGTGGCAGAGGGAGAGGCAGTGGCATGGGAAAGGGGAAGGCAGTGGGACATGGAGAGGAAAAGGGAGAGACATTGGAAGAAGAAGAGGGAAATGGAGAGGAAGACGGAAAGGGAGAGACAGTGGGAGAGGAAAAGGGAGAGGCAGTGGGAGAGGGATAGGGAAATGGAAAAGAAGTGGCAGAGAGAAAGGGAAACACAGTGGGAGAGGGTAAGGGAAAAGGAGCGAGAAAGGGAAAGGCAGTGGAAGAGAGAGAGTGAAGGGAGAGACAGTGGGAGAGGGAAATGGAAAAGAAGTGGCAGAGAGAAAGGGAAACACAGTGGGAGAGGGCAAGGGAAAGGGAGAGGCAGTGGGAGAGGGAAAGGGAGACGAGAGAGAGAGTTGCCTTCAGTTTTGCTTTACTGCTAGTTTTCTCAGATGGATCAATTGAAGCACTGTTGATACTATAATTATTCCTGTTATAATATGAATTGATCATCTATAGTAAAAATAGTGAAATTCTGTACTCCCTCTCTAGGTCAAACTCCCCATGTCTTCTCTTCTGTGGGTGCACTTCATGGCATACAGATTGGGTGCCTAAAATAAATATCTCAGATATGGGTATGATATATTTATGGGAGGATGGAAGATGTCTTCACGGTCTGTCGCCCCAAAGTAAACAAACTTCCTGCTGCAGTTGATACACAAACAGTGGGTAATCGGAGGAGGGAAAAAACCTTGAAGGCAGGAGATGCTGCTCTCATAGCAAACACTTCCTATCTCTTTCAGCAGCCCAGTCTACAGGATGTGCCCCATCTGTCACTATCTCCAAGTGTCTGTGCATCTGTGTGAACCACAGTAATCACTTCATGTCTTGCACAGACTGTTTCTTGCTAATGAAGATTCCCACATTGTCTACACCCAGTGTCTGTTTAACTGGCTACATTATTGCTCTCCTCTTTTTCCCTGAAGTCCGGGGGGGGGAGGCTGGCATCAATACCAGTCATTGATTTTTGTTTTCCTTCTGTTACTGATCCTGTTTCATTGCCATCTCCACCACCCATCGCCACTCCTCCTATCTCTTACTCTCTCTCCCCTCACCTCCCACTCCCCCGAAATCTCTACGTATGATTAGTTAAAGCTGTCTGAGCCTAACACTCAATATTTAGTCTCTTGCCTTTAAAATGTCTACAGAAATTGAAATGTGCCATTTTTGTTTTGTCCTGTCATTGTGTGAGGATATTAGTATAATTGTCTGAGCCCTGGATGATCTGTCACATCATATTGGTTGGTTAATGGTAGAGACCATTACTCGTAGCAGTTTACAGATTTAGCCACTGTCTGTGATCTTTTCCTTCCATTCTTAGGCACTAAGTAGAAAGAACCAATGGCAATTAGTATCTTGACTGAAAAACATATCTTGAACTTCCTTCCCATATGTCAGTTGCTAAACAAATTGTGCAAATTTTTTTAAAAACAATATGAGATGGCAGCTTGAGTCGAAAGCACCACACCTTGGCCCTCAGTTGAGCATTATATAACTGACCTACCTATCTGGTGAACATTTCTGTTCCCATACAGACATACCAGGTGTCATGCAAACTCCTGCTTTGGGATATATATATATATATATATATATATATATATATATATATATATATATATATATATATATATATATATATATACACACACACACATATATAATAGTACAACCTTTCCCATGCACTTTTGATTTAGAGCACAAAAATGCACTCTGCAACCACCCCTGAGTTGTATATGAAGAGCATATGAAAGGAAAGATCAACAAGTATGGTTCCATTTACCAGATATCTAATCATATACATGACACAAACATCTTGTCTGGAAGATGATATTAACATAGGGTAAACTGTATCATCTAAATATCATAGGACAGCTTTCAGCAGCGATCATCGGTCTAAATGTTCTGTCACTTTTAATCTGATGTGACTGACGTAGCATGCAGGGTTAAACCTGGCTGATATCTTCTTATGTCATCACATGAGCATTATTTTGAAGCAGATCAGTAGTGATTTTCATTGGTTAATGGGACATTGCAACACTGAATTTAATAGTATTTATAACATTTTAGTTGGTTAAAAATAATACCGTCAGAAAAATCCTTTACTACCGTGAACTTTCACCACTTAATATTTTTTTTAATATAACATTACGCAATTAATTAAAATGTACTAGTTTTAAGACATATATTAATGTAATCAAGGACAGACCAATGTATCTTCTCCTTTGAAGGTGAAATATAATATATACTACATCAATAAAGATTAAAACATAAAGAATAACATTGTTAATTTAGATATACTTTCAGATTAAAAATTCAGAGAATTTGGGGCATTTTAATTATATGAAATCTGTATCAGTTAACCAGTGAAGCTCATTGCACATTCCCTTTAAACTTAGCTGATATCTTCTTACATCGTTACAAGAGCATTGTTTTAAATTAGGCTGGAAAACTTGTGTCAGTGTGAGAAGGAATGTAACTATATGTGACTAGGACTAGAACTACTGGAGTGTCACATACTGTCAGCTTGACAGATTGTGTAATCGTCCCATGTGACCCATGACACTCCACTGTCACATGTGACACGTGACGGTGACAACTTGTTGTTGCAAGGCGATACCGATTACAGGATGCACACTTTTTGTACAGTTTGTTATCTCTGCGGTTTGGGTGAGGGTTGTGGAGAATGGAAGCATCCATGTCATCTCTTGTAAGGTGGAGAGATAGCGTGGATGTTGTCATTTGTAGATGTGCTGTAATAATAATGAACATTTATTTTTTATTCACAATAAACCTTATAGAATATACATTTTATCTTCGAAAGGGTCATGAGTGAGTGAGTCACAAAATTAAAATTAAACAATGTATTTTCATCATGGTCAAATTATTTTATTGGCATTTCTGCAAACTCTCATTTAAAATTTCAACTCTAGGACTGGTCTAGTGAACTACAATAGTTTGGAAAGTAACAATTTATAATTTAATAATTTAATTTATCATATAATTTCCTTGTCACATTATGGAGTGGTAAACAATTATTGCCTACTGGGCCTGGTTCAAATGGAATATGGCAAAAACCTTCCTCCTTTTGACAATACATTCTAACCTTTAGAGGTCACATAAAACATTTCCTTCATATTCTCACCCACCACCACCGCCGCCACCACCAATATAGATCCTCCACCACCACCGCCATTAGGGATGCACAACCACCATCATTAGAAATTCACAACCACCACCTCTACCACCACCATTATGGATCCATTACCACCACCACCATAAATAGAGATCCACCACCACCACCATTATAAATTCACGACTACCACCTCTACCACCACCATTATGGATCCATTACCACCACCACCATAAATATGGATCCACCACCACCACCATTAGAATTTCACAACCACAACCTCTACCACCACCATTATGGATCCATCACCACCACCACCACCATGAATAGAGATCCACCACCATTAGAAATTTACAACCACCACCTCCATGCACCACCACCATTAGGGATCCTCTACCTTCACCCCACCACCCCACCATGACAGCCTGGCAGCCACTAGTGGCCACAGATGCATCTCATAACAGTGATAAGTGAAGACATCCAAGGCAGGACCTGTTATCAGAGTCATCAGTGGCACTAGGAAAAACACAGGATGGGGGAGTGAATGTCCCATCAGTCTGGGATGTTGGGAGACCAGAGAGGGAAATTGGACACAGGATGAAGCACTTGTTATGTATGCCCTCCCAGATAGAATAACATTCCAGAAGTCCCATGTGTACAAGTGTCAGCTATTGTAGTAATCCCCTTGTAAATAGGCACTTGGTCATTGAAAAGAATATGCAAAATGGCCAAGAAAAACACTATGTTAGCTGATTATGCGGTTGGAGCCCCAGAACCTTGGTTACCCTAGGGGCAAGACAACTGTTTTGTCATCTTTTGATTGCTGAATATTCAAACATGCAGCACAGCAAATTGAAACTTGTCTAAGAGCAGTTATTATTTGAACATTACTGTAATTATATTTATTTGCGGTATATCACAGTGAAACAAATCCACCTTGTAGATAAATGACCTCAATATTATGTTGTCCCAATGGTCAGTATTATGGACATTGCAACTTCTGTTAATTTTACATAGCTTCTACCTGTGCTACCTGCACAACACCTGCCGTACATAACATGAAGTGCATTAACACCTAAGATTCCCAGACATACCACACAGAGAAACCTGACTATGGCTACATAAACAATTTGCTACTATACTCATTTAGGCCTATCATGTAAATATGTACCAGTTTGAATGATTGTAAAGTATGGAGATGGAAGACAATTTTATATTCTGGGCATAGGACACTGGTGGTATATTAAACAAATAATCTTTGAATTAGTGAATAAATAGTTGCAGTCAACAAATGCTGGTGCTGAAGTTTTCCCTTTTAGTATCAAACATTTCACATTATGTTGGAAAAAGTCTCTGTTTCGGAACAGAAGAGAGTGTCAACGGTGATTAAACATAACTCTGCAATAACAGACCATGCAGGCAGGAACATTTGCATCAAAGACTGGGAGGGGACAAAAGTGATTGACAGAGTGTAACAGAAATGCAAGATGGATCAAAGAGGCTATATAGATCCGAAAGACAACTCCAGTCATGAATCCAGACAAGGGGGGATATAGAATGAGTGACATATGGGACGGCGTGCTTACCAAGACAACTGGTTAGCAGAGGAAGAACTTGCCGTCCCAGAATTCCTGATGAAAGCTGCCGATGGTAGTCGAAACATTGAGTAAGTAATAAAAATAGTTGTGGTTGAAGAAAATCGTAATTCAAAGATATTACAAACTATCCAAAAGATGACAATAGTTATGTGTTCCAAGTTTGACTAATCATGGTTTTCATGTTGACATGGAAGTTTGTTTTCAACAATACACTGAATGCTGGCATGATACAAAAACGTCTGGTTGCTGTGGCATAACTAACGAATATGCAGTGTTTTGGCAAGCCCAAAAATTCTTGCACTCAAAAGGTCATGGTACTTACGTAATTCACACATTTAATCCATAAAGGAAGCATGGTTAAAATCAAGTCCAATCAATTCAAGGTGAACTAAGTAGTCCAAACAAACTACTAAATCAGCCAAGTGTCGGTAGTTTGTACAGTGGACAAAGTTGGCTTATCAATGACAATCTTACAGTATTGTGCTTTTATTGTTGGCATACATACACTTACCCTTTCCATGTACCATATACCTGACCCAGGCAGATAATTTTATCCATTCTTTGTATAAAGGCATGAGAAAGAACTGTTGTACCTATTTTGCAATGTAAAAACATTGGTTTTACAAAGTGCGAAATGCCCCATGTGCAACATCCTTTCTGGATGTTCAACAATTGGATATTTTGGTACCAGACACTCCCCTACTACACTGCTCGCCCCTGTACACTTTGCCCTGTCCACAGACACAAGTCACCCTTTACTGCCCCCATCAAATGGTGGCATCTCCATTGTCTGTCATAGCCCAAGGTCATCTGTCTTATCTGTCTGGGTGAGCTCCTTGGGTTTTCTCCATCCCCTTCAATACTGAGGCAGAAACAGTTTGTCTGCCTTGTAGACCTTGCAAGTGGTCAGACATGTGGAACATCCTTATGGTAAAGGCCTAATGGTGGTTAGGCTGGTGGAACATCCTTATGGTAAATGCCTAATGGTAGTTACGCTGGTGGAACATCTGTATGGTAAATGCCAAATGGTGGTTAGGCTGGTGGAACATCCTTATGGTAAAGGCCTAATGGTGGTCAGTTAGAAATTTGTTTGGCTTACTAAGCATTTTAGCATACGATGTTGATACTTAATTATCCAAAAATTGTTTTCATTTGAATAGAGAGCAGTAGGTTGACTTATACAGAAAGATGTACAGATGTACCAGTTTTTCTCACATTTAGTATATCTTACCCACGCTGTTTTCTTTTTATATAAACTACACTTTACCATAACGGACACCTGATAATAATATACACCTGTTTATAATGAACAGCATTGGACATATAATAATAACATGCACCCTGTCTGTCATGAACATCTGACAATAACAGACACCTGTCATTCATGGGCATATGTGGGAGGCCCAATTAAGCCTGATTAAGTTCTGGCCCCTGTGTGCTATGGATAATTTTCCTACATTGTTCACTACATATATACATTCATGCATACATAGTATTACATATGCAAATGTGGGCACAAGTACATATGCACATAAATAATTATACAGATAGTGTTACATACACACATACATATGCACATCTTGTTTCTTTGTTATTATTCACTGGTTGTACAGAAGGTAACCTTTACATCAGAGCCGATGGGGAGATCATGCACAGACGGATTGATGGGTGGACAAATGGACTGACAAATTGACAGACTGTTATGATCCTATCTTTAGAATCCATCTTTAAATAACTTCACTGGAACCCGGGAGAATTTTTTGTAAACAGGGAAGAGTACACTGGGAGAGGCATGATAAACACCATATTGTTGTTCTTCTTGGAAAGTGTCTGGCCATTCTACAGGTGTTCACACTTGACGTATGCCAGACTCTGCCTAGCTACCTTCTCAAGTCTACATGCAAGTGTGGCGTTTTCTTAAGTTAGGTGAAACCTGGGTTACTGCTAACATGGTTCAATTGTAACATTGTTGTGAAGACCTTCCTATGGCTATTCTGCCACTATTGTTAAATATTACGGATTAAAAATGTAACATTATAGTTAGAAAATGGATATAAAATTACATAAAAATATAGTAATGTTACTTTTTACATTACAGTTAAGCAAAAGCATAATTAATAAAATAAAATTGATTTATATGTTCAATTAAAAAGGAACATTAAACAAAACTAATAAAAAATTATTGAATAACTTTAAGTATAATTTACATTAAAATGAACATTGGCAAAGTTAAAAATATTTTTCATATTTAGTAAAATTATAGTGAAGCTATCGGCGGTCCTACTGTTGGCTGCAGAAGGGGGCGACTGACTCTGAAGATTATAGGAGAAAGACGATTATGGGAGAAAGACGAGAACGATTGAGTAAACGTTGTAGTTGACTCTGATGACATATGATGTCATGGAAGAAACCTCAGGACACAGATAACGTCCAGACACAACTTGTGTGCACCGTACCACCAGACACGACAACAAGCATGTCCCTTCACGACCACGCCCGCCAGCAGGATTCACAGAAAGACACCGATAAAAACTGCTCCTTACACTTTAGCCTGTCAGCAGACGCTACTCGATTCATGTGCCCACATTTATTGTGACTGCTGTCCGTATTTGTTTCATCAACATTGTGGCTGCGCCATCTGCAGACATATGAGGGGTGTCATGTCCTAAACTTTGCCCCTCCTGTGTCTCCTGAGGAAGAAAGGCAACCCTCTTGGAAATTATCATAAAACATGGAAAACCCAGTTTAAGCTGTTTGTCTTTGGAAAATGGGCACCTAAAGATAATTAAGATTATATTGATTATATATGAAAAATATGTAATTTAGCT
Organism: Lamellibrachia columna; assembly: GCA_963662155.1. Lineage (NCBI taxonomy): Eukaryota > Metazoa > Annelida > Polychaeta > Sabellida > Siboglinidae > Lamellibrachia > Lamellibrachia columna. The sequence goes on along the minus strand of OY759267.1, from coordinate 15,511,475 downwards.
ATAAAAGATTATATTGATTATATATGAAAAATATGTAATTTAGCTATAAAAGACATTATAATTTAGATAAATATATATGGCATGGCTATAAATATTATGCTTTTTTTTCTTTACTTTTTCGTCCACAAAATACTCATCACTTTAAGCTATAGTGGTTGTAAGGTTAATAAAATGTGATCTTCGTAGCCTTGGTTACATATATTTTAAAGGCACAATTTTAAATATTACACTGGTTATTATTGGGACACAACAGCACACATTTTGAAAAAGACAGGACAGTAATTATATGGAAATAGTAGCATAATTGTAGTAAAGTATGGTACCTAAATACAAGATTTGTTTATAATTAATGTGTTTGCATAATAAGAAATATGTGGTTCTACCAGGTAATATTCCAGGGTTTGCAATGTATTGCTAGCATATTGGATTACGTTATGACATTATAATGACAGCCTTGGGAGAAATCAGAACCACTAAAATGTGAAAGCAAAGTATAATGCCCACACACACAAGTTCTTAAAAATCCGTTGAGTTTTCAAGCTCACAAACTTATTTGGTTATGTTGTTATTTAGTCTGCGTTTCATCTGATATTTTTAAATGCACATTTCATTCACAGATGCCAACTGCTCCCCAGATGCAGCAATCAACTTAACATCAACATCAATTTAAACTGAATTTAAACAAAATTATAACAATGATAATAATGTTGATTGTTATAACAGGACAACAAAGGTTGACAGTTGGGAAGGGCTTTGTCACATTGTGGTTCCACAAGGACCCTGGTCTGCATTTGGGCATGAGCAGTTGGAACACGCAATTGTGATGTATTTAATGCAGAACCAGTGCCTGAGGGGCATGACTCAACACACAATTAGAATGTTTCAATCATCCATCTGTCCCCTGTCTTATATAAGCTGTGGTGTACCCATGTAGCATGTACTAGCTACCTGTCTGTATGTGTTTTGACACACACAAAAACTAGTTCTCTTTGCTTTCTGACAGTGAGAGCAGCTACCTTAATGGAAAATAAGAAATGTGCTGGAATATATTGTTATTTTGTCTGCAGCTTGTGCTGCCCTGGTATGTTTTATCTTTGATACATTGGCACATTCTGTATATCCCTGTTACCCCATCAAATGTACAAGTTATCTTTGGGACTTGGCCTCAAGATCTGGCAGATAGATTGTGTGAATTGCACAGACTTGTTGATATACAGGCACCAGTCTGTTTCTGGTATAGTGGACACTAAAATATGGTAACAACACATTTTGTTGGGGTAGTGCCATTGAGGTTTTTTATTTGGGTGTGATAGCCAGTGTTTGTAGGTGATGTTATTCCCACAAGGGCTTCAGCTAAACAGCTCCCAGCTGCCCCAGTCCCTGGAGACTGCTCCCTATTCATCAACACCCTTTCTGGGAGCTGGGAAGATAAAGAGGAGGTGATAAGGAGATAATTCTTGCAGGCTCTTCATTGGTGATGCTTGGTTTATTGGGCAGACATGTGTAGAGATCTGCCTGGGCTGTCTGCAGGTGATGCCATAAATTGCAGCTGATAGTCAGGACTGCATGATGGGCTGATGAGCCAACTGACAGACACCAACCATATTGTCCACAAGAGGTGTTGATGATACTCTACTCATCTGTAGAGACTGGCTTTGTAGCTGTCTGTCTGACTGTCTGTCTGTCTGTCTGTCTGTCTGTCTGTCTGTCTGTCTGTCTGTCTGGCTGGCTGGCTGGCTGGCTGACTGGCTTTCTACTTTGTCAAAGATGACATTTAAGTTGTGTCATGTATCTGCCTATGCAGTTTTCTTATTCATATATCCTTCAGTCTGGTGGTCTGTACTTTGTTTCTCTCAGCCTGACAATGTCTCAGTTTCCACTCCACTTTCCAGTTGATATAACAGCCCCTCTGAAGTTACTTCAGTGGAGTTTAATCATCATTTATTATCCAACACCAGCATTCTGGCAGCTCTTCAACTTTTCACATTAGTAAATACCATTTGTCTCTGTTCTTCTAGTGATGCTTACGAGATGAAGTGCCTTGCAGCCACAGAGCAACCACAGAGCATCTCCCTTGTGCCAACAGGGGAGACATTATTCACTATCACCAATTCAACTCACTGGGTCTGAGATACTTCTGTTTATTGCTTCTTGGAGCCCGAGTGCTCAAGCGTGAAAGTCAGGGCACTCTGGTGTGGTTCATCAGTAACCGTTGTCATATTTTTCTGTCATCAGTCATCGGATTGATGAGCGACCAGTCCTCAGACATGGAAGCGACAAGATGGTCATTTATATGATGAGCAGCCACGGATGATGGCATTGTGACAGTCATAGCAATCGTCTGTGAATGTGTCAAGATTGATGTCCTCAGGGTAGGGAATCTAGGGATGACTATGCCGAGTCTGCTGGCGAATATAGCACACTTGACTACCCGCCACCCACGGTCACTTCAGTGATGGCACAACTAGTCTTCGAGTGATTCATCTTGGAAGATTGCTTTGGGAGAGCTGGCTTGAGTGCTCTTTGTGAGAGGACACGTGACCAGCACACAGCCAAGCTCACCTTCCCTTGTTCAAGTGCTTGCGTTCTCGCAATGCTGTGTGACACCATCAATGCACTTTCGCCTGTTAATTGTGCGATGTCCAAGCGGCGAGTGTACTCGATGGCGCCACCAAAGTCTTCAGGCCTTTCAGGCGAGCCACTCCAGCCTAACCTGGCTACATGACTCACTGTGTCATCAGTCCCAATGATGATCTAATAGAGACATGACCACACTTTCTTAGATATTGATTCAATGCCTTCTGCTGCCCGATCAAGCTTGTTAGAGACTGAGCACTTTGAGAGATGGCAATGGTGCCTTGACAAATGTCTAAATTAATAATCTCGTGGTCTTTGCGACATCACCTAGTGAATTGCCTTTACAGTCTAAGCGCACATAATTGATATGCTGTTAGGTTGAGGGGACTTCAAATAAATGTATGTATAATCAGTACTGCTCCACAGTCTTGTTTTCGGCTGTCTCTGTCATTAGAGATGGTTGAAAGAAACAGCTGTCTGCTATTGTGTTTGATGGAGTGAATTTCTTTGGCAGTGACAAGTATCATTGTTGGATATCAGTGAAGATGTGTGAAGTGTGTGAAGATATCAGCCTTCTTCTCCTGTCTGCCCTCTATCTGAGGTAAAGATTACTGCTGTATCCTCTAAGTGTATTGGGTTTGTATAGGAGTGTATGTATCCTCTGATTTTCATTCTGAGATGCCCATGAGGTTTTCAAGGCTTGCTCAAAGCTCCCGTGGACATGTAAGAGCTTCCTCTCCAGAGTTCCTACTGTCTCAGTAGTTTGGCATGTCAAAGTGTCCTCTGTATCTCCATGGACATGATCTTTCCATTTCTTCAGAGCTTCTTTAGTTGTTCACCAAGGCCTTTTCCATCCACTGCAGGATGTAGTTCTCTGGTAGACTTTTCATCTGTCTATGTCTTAGACTGTTCTTGTCCAAAGTGCTCTTGTATAGTTGGTAACATTGTCGCATCATTGTATCTTTGGTCTGCCTCTTGCTCTTTTTCTGGAATCATTTTTGGGTTGCCATTCAGTCATTTTGGTGGACCATCTATTGTATTTTGTTCTTGCTATAATGGCCTGCCTGTTTCCACTTTGTTTTCACAACAAATGTTAGTATATCGCTAATATTATATTACTTTTATTCTTTTTATGATGACATTGTGTGGGATTATATATTTAGCTTGATGTTCAACATTTCTTTCTACGGCTCATTGTGTTGATATGTAACTGATTACTTAGTACTATTTGGTAAAATAAATTAATCTGTGCAGTGGCATGTTTAGGGGAAGGCAACTGAGCCATGGCCTCCTTTGGCTTAATTTTTTTCCTTCTCATAATGTTCTGTTGTGCCACTACATGATAGCATGGGTGACTAGGCTTGGCCCCCCCCCTTTGGCCTCCCCCTTTGGCCTCCCCTTTGGCCTCCCCTTTGGCCTCCCCCTTTGGCCTCCCCCTTTGGCCTCCCCTTTGGCCTCCCCCTTTGGCCTCCCCCTTTGGCCTCCCCCTTTGGCCTCCCCTTTGGCCTTCCCTTTGGCCTCCCCTTTGGCCTCCCCCTTTGGCCTCCCCCTTTGGCCTCCCCCTTTGGCCTCCCCCTTTGGGAGATCCTAGATATGCCACTGAATCTGAGTTACCTAAACTTCCAAGAAAGACACAGGTCAGTGCAGGGTAGTTATTAATCCAATCATAGGTATTAATACATGTATTGAAATGTGTCTGGTGAATCAGATGGACAGTGGTAATTAACATTAGCAGGTATTCCTGTGTGAATGATTTATTGCAGTAATGCTTATGTTAGTCTTGTGGAAGATCAAAGACACCATTCATGGTGAATTTGTATGTCACCATGTCACCATGAACACACAAACTGGAACGTCAATAAATTGAAGCTCATTCGGGAATTGTGTATTAATAATAACATATAATTATTATAGAGCACAATATCCTTAAAAAGGTCAGTGCGTTTTACATAATTAATTAATGATAACATTGTAAGTACTGTTTAAGATAAATGCCTATGAATAAAATGAATTAAATACAAGATCAAGAAAAATAAAAGAATTATAAGAAAAAATTACAAGAAAAAAAACAACATAAAATAACAATGTCATAATTAGAGCATTATTAAAATGGATAATAAAAACCATTTAATTAATAAACCAGATAAAATAATAATATATTTTATTTGGTATAGCGCCACATCCAAAATTGTTAGTGGTGCGTCATAATATGAAACTATAACATGTCAGCAATATTCCACCAGGAACATGTGCATTTTTCAGGGTTTCTTGAATGCTGACAATGTTCAATTGCACTTGACAGTAATTAGTGTGGAATTAGTATACATTTTAGATGGGTACAAATGGAGAACAAATAAAGGAGCAGAAGAATGGGTTGGTGACACATTCTGAAAGTAACAGATATAAACGTAGGCGATAGAGCAGAGGGAGTGGGAGACAAGGTGTGGTTCTGTTTGCAGTTGAGATCTCTCCCTGTGTCACCTTAATGGCTGTGCCTCTAAGTATCAGAACAAATTAAAGTTTCAGATAAACAAGTGGATCCGGTGTTTGAAGATGGGTTAGATGTTAGCGTACCTTAATTAATTAGTTGTACCCTGTGGGTGTGTCACAGAGTGGACGTGTAGAATACTCATGTTGTTGTTGCTCATAAAGTATTAAATGTTGTGCCTTATGACAAACAAAATAACTTGTCAGAAAGAATACTACTGTTTTTTTTGTATGGAGATAATGCTTATTGTCTGAAATAAAAACCTTATTATTGAATGTTAGTAATATTATAATGTTAATAATTCCATAAAGTATACAAAGCCAGAATAGAATGAGTAAAAGAAATGAAAAAACTTACACGTTGGTGAGAGAGATCATAGGCTATTTTGAAGCCATCCTTACATAATCAAATATTCATAGTGTAATGAGTAGGATTAAACAGAACAAAAAAGAAAAACATGTAAATGTCTAAGTACAAATTGATTACATAGACTACAATCAATAAAATATTCATAATAAAATGAGCTGGGTCAAATGGAACAAAAAAGAAAACGTAAAATTCTAGAAGCAAATTAATTACAGCAAATAAAATATTTGTAATATAATGAGCAGGGTTAAATGGAAAAAACATACAATTCTATGTGCAAATAAACTGCAGTAACTACAGTGAATAAAATATGAAGTGTGATTGTATGGAGCTCCATCTTCTTCCTCATTAATACATAATCCCACTCTGAAGCATTGTTGACCTCTGCTAAAATGTGACTAAGTTAAGTTAAGAATAAAATAATAAAAAGGTAAAAATCGTGCTAACTGCTTAAGCATCCAGAGTGGCCAAGCCTCCCTTGTTGGTGTCTAGAGTTGGGGGATGTGACTATGCGCTCAGTCAGCTGGTTCTATAGTAGGACATAGCTGGGAAGAAAGAGTGCCTACACACATCTGTCCTGCAGCAGGGGAGGAGATAGGGCATGTTGTGACCTCTAAAGTGAGAGACTGTATCACCTTGCTGCAGGAACACTGCTAAAAATGTCACACATTTTTAAAGAATATTAATAATGAATTCTGACTGAATGGCAGCAGCAGCAGCAGCAGCTATATAGCTTGCTGCAAGTCCATGCCCAGATCCATACTTGTCCTGGAATGACTGGTATGTCTGATCCAGTGGAATACTTCAACCATGCAGTGTGATAATGATTGCTGCTACAAGTAACCCAGCACCTGGTCGTTTACTGCTTGATTCAATCTCTGTGGTGTGGCAGAAATATTAACAAACAGACTGCTAACACGTGTTTGTTAAATAGAATGGAGCACGTGCAGGTGTTGAGTTGCCATTGCTGGGGTTTCACTCAGTCCTTGTCATACTGTCATTACTGCTGTCACGCAAACTCTTGATGTGCTTTTGACATAAGCAGTGGTATTTAATCTTGTCTCCTCTACCCAGATCCTTGAGACCAACTAAAATGTTTACTTCCATGAGGTAGAGTATGTAACACAACTTCTGTCATCATAATTCAGGGGTGAAGGACAAAGGCTTCCTATTCCCAGAGACATCCTCCTGGGTTGGGAGTGATGTTTTAAGGCCGCCAAACACATACTGATTCTTTAGTTGCCAACATGTTGATGACTACTTTTTCAGTTGGCAACTCAAATATAGTCATTATGAGTATGTTCTCCACCAACAGTTGGCAACACATTTTGTGGACCTCTGGCATCTGAAAAATCTGTTGGCTGCCGGTTGGTGGATGGTCAGCGGATGGGTAGTTGATGGCAGACAAACTGTGGGCAACTAAACATCGGTATGTGTATGACAGGCTTAACAATCATTCCTTCCAGAATGTCTATGGAACTGAACTGTGTCACAGAAAAATATTTTTACTATAATTTTTGGTTGAAGAAAATATTTTTTATTGTTTGTGCACATGAATAGAGTTATCTAAATCGCCATCAAAATGTAATAGAAAACTGTAAAACTTGTGATATGACAAGGATCAAGTACAATGTTTTACAAACATGTTCCAACAGTTTGGCAGTGGGGTACAGATACAGAGAAGGAAGATTGTAGGGGAAGTTGACCTAAATCTATAGCCCCTAGACAGTGACTGGAATCACTGGTCATTTGTCTTAATGAGAACAAGGCAACAGACTTTCACACAGTTGTGTATTCTGCACTTGTTTGATGCCACACAGGCCACTGATGCTGTGTAAATACCACTGATGATGTTGTGTGCACAGGGAAATCACTGGGAGGAACTGTGGGGACACAGGGAGTGTTTGGGGAAGGGATCAGGGAGCTGGGATGATGAGAGACATGGGCTGCTTCAGTGGCACTCTCCCTGTTGGTGTTTGGGCTGAACCTGGGGTGGCCAAGTGCCACTTGGGTGTCAATATTGTTTCCCCAGGGCTGAGTCAAGTGGGAAAGTTTTAATGGGATGGGGGTGGGGAATGTCTACAGGGGCAGTGTAGATTCAGGGGTAATGAATGTATTAATTGTTAAATAATTGTAAGTGTATAAATTGCTTGTTTCAGTTGAATGAAACTGTTCTTTTCCTGCTGCTTGATTGTAATTATTTTATATAATTACTTGATGCATATGCATGGCCACACCATGTCAAAAAAACAGTTTAGAACAAAAACCAGCATTATCGAATAGACACAACTTTTGTTTGTACACTGTCATGAAGTAAATAATTTTATGTATAAATCTTCCATAACCATTCCCTTAAAACTGCTTCCTCGACTGATTTAGCCTATCACAAATCCGATTCATTGGTGTCCAAATATGTAGTGTGTGAATAGTTTATGTAACACCCGCAGTTGATTTAATAAAAAAAATGCAACTTTTTTCAAATCCTCGAAAGAATTTACTTTAGTCATTAGAACTGGTCAATGCTGATCATGGATGTGACCTCCATCATCTTGCCAATCACATGACAACGTTAAAAAAATTCACCAAGGAACAAAATCTTGATGTTTCAGCATTTCAGTTTTCACTTTAAGAAATGCTTGAACAAGCAGTAACTAATTTAATAGTTTGTCTGATAATTTCACACAAAAAACTACATACAAAAGTTGTACAAATGAGCTAGCATATTGTGGTAGGTTTGGTTTTTTGCATTTTGCAAACTTAATTTGAAATAAGACTAGCTAAAAAATTGTATTGATTAAGCTCCTTTAAAGACCTAACTATTCCACTTACTATGTGGCAGTAACTGTTTGAAATATAATGCAATGGCAACATAATATACAAACAAGGATTAAAAATAATTTTTTTCATTGAAATCTTTTTTATAAATAACCCTCGTGAAATTGTTCATAGGGCTACTTTTAAATCAATGCTTTTTATTGTTAACTTTTGTTTTGTACAGTGCTTAGCACACAGTGTTGAAGCTTTGATTGGGGAAGGGTGAATTTTTTGTTTCTTTTCTTTTTCACCCTCAGTGGCGATTGTGGTGGGTTTATGGGTGAAACACCTGCCCGTGTGCTGTTGTTGTCACCACATTTTTTAAGTTGATAAAAATTCCTACAATAAATTACAACATAATTAGGATGTTTTAACATTTCCATGCATGGAAAACTGTACCTCATTAGTTATCACTGATTAGGACCAAAAGTATGCATCTTAATTCACACATTTGATATGGACCCTCCACACAAGGGCTGGACTGTTTCAAGGGGTCTGTTGCTGTTGATCATTAGATGTGTCAGACTGGGTAAAAGAGATATCTGCTTAATTAGCCCTTATCTTCAAGGGGATCATTAGGGCTTATCAGGGGAGAAATCCTTATCATTGGAGATGTTCCCATACAGTTCAGCTGGTCTGGGACTTCAAAGGCTAGTCTACTGGACTCCAGATGCAGTGTCCACTGATTGACATAATGTCAGGTTGAATGACATTGGTCAGTTTTGAATTAATTAAGTATTGAGTTGAATCTTTTGAGATCAGATGTATTGGCTATGTGCTTGTACTCAACCTAGTCTAGCTAGGAATGTATAGACTGTACTAAACATTTACTTGTACAATTCCAATACCAGCAACAAACAAAATTGAACACACAGTGTACTAAAATGTTGTAAAACTAATGTAAAGTTGTAATGACATTGTGTCTCAGTTAGAAGTGAGCAGCAGCGCACAAAACATTCTATTGTAGAATTGCAGGCTAGTGGGAGGGAGGGTGGGAGGGGGGAGGGTGGGTGGAAGGGTGGCTGGGTGGATATGAAATTAAATGTAGACGTTATGTAACCAGAAGGGCCTGTTACTGTTAAAACCTGGTTTCATTTTAAACTGACGTGCACAATTTCAGTTCTGGGAATAATTAATAATTATTTTCAAACACAGCAAACACGTTTTTTTTAGTTGATGGGAGATCTTGATGGAGATCTGTTTAATTTAATTTTCACTTAAATGTGAACTGAAGCAATAACCAAAAGGTGACTATTGTCGTCACCTTTATAGACAAAGACCCTAATTGTATGTCAGTGTTTATTTGTATTGGGAGACAGAGACACTTAAATCCTGGACACAATCCAGAAGGAAGACCTTTGATGTTCCTGTGCCATATATCAACACTGCTAATCAGCAGCTTCATAAACACCACAAATATCACATTAATCGGACGGGAAGGGAATGGAAGGGATCTTCTTTATTCTCTTATCTGTATGTCTCAGTTTAGATAACATTCTCCCAGGCTAGGGGAAACGTAATGAAGGGATCTCTAACTTCACAGCTATAATTTGTTGTGTGAAATGGGTGTGAGCCTTCTGGAGGTGACAAGGAAGTCCATGTTGTTTAGGTGATGATGTGGGTGTTCCCCTGTCTCCTGTTGCCGGGGCAGCAGTCAAGGAAATACTACTTACTAAATTACTTGAAGATTACATGATGGGTTGCAGCTGGGCTGTTGTTGCGAATGAACGTTGTGTGTGGATTTGTTAAAATGGTAATCCACAGTGCGGATGCAGCCAGTATGTGACGTTGGGGGGGGACAATGAAATGTGTTGGCATAGTTGCATTTTAAACAAGCAAAACAGAAAGTAAACAGTCACTTTTGGGGGAGAAACATAATTATTAATGTCCATGTAACCTACTTTGCACACCCTACTTAAATCCACGCCTAAGAATAACAATTAAGATTCAGACATTTCTGAAATAAGTCGCCAATTGAGCCACTACCGGTCAACTTCCAGTGTGATATTTTACAGGATATCATTTGCCAGTTTATATATTCTTTGGAAACATTCAATACTGTGATTATTGTAATAATCATAAATGACATAGAGCTCTTCAAGATGATGTGGGGATAACCATGTGCACATTTACTGCACGAACATTCACAAATCACCATGAACTTGAAAACATCTCATTGAATACCATTCGGAATATAAACAATTTCTTTTGATACATACAAGCCATGACAATATGCTCATGGGTAGACCTACTGCTCGACTCCTTGGTGATAATGCCTTGACATTGGAAAGCCTGGGGCCCCACTAAGCCCCACTACTCCTCCAGGGCTAATTGTCATAATGGGCTGGCAAAAGGGAGACTGTGGAATCCTTACTAGGTGCTGGAAGTGTAATTGGTCTGACAGGGATGTTTGTCTCTAAACAGTAATCAGTGTTTCACAGATGCAATTAAGGCAATGCAATTAATATCTATGGACACAAGGGATCACAAGTCTTGACAATACTAGTAGCACTAATGATGTTGTAATAATGTCCAACACTGTAAGAGCTGTTTTATTGTGCAAGTTAAAGCATGCTCTACAAAATACCCAACATATGTTACAAGTGATGTATTTGTTTGCTGCGGATCATATTATTGAAGACATACATACATAATCAAAGTCTTCCACAGAATAAATTACTAGATCAAATTAAATGTTGCTAGCCGCTAGCGGTGTAAATGTGTTTGAAAACAGAATAGACAAAATTAATATCTTTCATAAATGAAAATTGTGGTTTTGGCAGACATCTTTGGCTGCACACCACCAGAAAACTGTGATTTTTGATGTCAATCTGGTTCATTATTCTGGCTGTAAAAATATAACTTGCTTGATGATGGCTGAACTATCCCAATAGTTTCCTTGTCCACTTGCCATTTGGAGTTTGTTGGTTTGGGTGGAATCTTGTAGAAGTGTTACTGTATATGAGCTACAAAGCCACATGAGCATGCTCTGTTAGAACACTTACAGCAATTTGTAGCTTCACACCTCCTTCTGTGGAGATCAGAACAGAAGACTGAAGTGTATTGACCCCTAACGGTCTCATACTCCTGTTATATTTTGCAAGCACTTGACCATGTGCTATTGCTGGCTGTTGTTTGCAATTACCATGGAAACCAAAGAAGTTGCAGAACAGTTGATGGTATAGAGAAATGAATGGTGATGGGAAACGCTGGCTAGAATTCCACAAGACTCCAGCCAGTGGTGGAGAGGTTTCCCCATTAGTTAGCAATCATGCTGACTGGCAGCTCTTTGTCTGCACTTGTGGGCAATCCGTTATTGATGGCAGCTTTGAGACCATGCATCTCCAATGTTTGGTCATTTCTGTGATGTGCTGGGGTGATCTAATGACTTGCTGGGGTGATCTAATGACTTGGGTTACCCACACAACACTGGTCAGGCTTCTGAGAGGTGGTAGAAGCCACATTCTTGTCTTTGAGAAAATGTCTGCTTATTACTTATTATGTCAAAGTTGTAGGCCAACTGCTGCCTGTGCATGTCCTTCAATCATGTTGGCTGTTTGACAAATGATGAAGAACAACACTGACAAAAGCTTGATTTTTGAAACTGCTGACTTAGCTACCCAAATCTATATGTATCAGTGTATGCACGCTGTATATATATGTATCAGTGTATGCACACAAACGCACGCATACATACAAGTATGTGCATATATACATACATGCATGCATATACCCATCAGTCTCCATCCATCCATCCAGCAATACCTTCATAAGCACATAAGTCAGCCCCGATGAGTACTGGCAGCGGGTTGATCAAATGTATATCCTGTTCCTTCCTTCCTCCCTTCCTTTCTTCCGAGCACCCATCCATCCGTTCAACCAACAGTTTATTCCTACAATTGCCACTGAGCTTATTAGAGACAGGAGCTACCCTGGGAACACCAATTAGCAGTGAGGTGGTTAGACTAATAAATATTGCCACACTAATTAGAGGGGAGAAGACAGGATGAATCCTGCTGTCTGCTGATTGTCTGATAACACCAGCAGCCAACTGACATAATGAATGCTCTCCTGGGCATGTCCTGGTTGCTGATCTCACTCCAAGGTCCCTGCAGCATGATATATGACAGCACATTAGACAACCAAACTTGTCACAGGGATGCTGCAAAATCATCTTCATCTGTGGCAATATCTGCATCCTACTAGGGTCTTAATTAAACTGCAGCGAGTTTATTAAATGCCAGCGCATGCCAATGGCAGTGACAATATTGACGTGACTCTGGGATGTGCCTGGGAAGATGCCGATGACAGGAAAGCAAAGGTTATGAGGAAACCTTGCTACTGACGCTAGTGTGACACCTGCGCTAATTTGGTTAAACGTCAGCTCCAGCTCTGGCAGTTACGGTCAGCTCGGGCAGTTATCCGAGTGTTGTAGCTGATGTTCATATTAAACATCTGCTGGAATGACAAGCCATGGAGTTAATAAAGATGCGACAAGATGAACCTGCTGCCAGTACTCATCAGGGCTGACTTATGCGCTTATGAAGGGATTTACGTGATAGCAGCATCTTACAATGTTCCCAGGGCAAGCCATTTAGACACATTTCTTGATCACAAGCAATTTGTAAGCAATTTAGTGATGTGATATAGATGGCTTGTTGCGGTCTGAGCTTTTGTGTATGTAAGAGACTAAAATAAATAAAAAGAATGCTGATGGATAATGGACAAGTATATGATGAGTTGCTATGACTATACTGAGTATGACAGTCAGAACAGTTCTGTCTTGGTGGTTGAGTGAGGCACCACAAGCATGAGCGGGCTATTCCATTTGTCACAGAGGTTAATCTGAGTGGTCACCTTTGTGAAGCTCTGTTGTCTGATGGTCAAATAGCCAGAGGGGTTGGTAAGTCATGATGTTCTTAATCAACCAATTGATTATATAATAATAATAAGTAAATTTATAAAGTGCTGTAAATGTAGACCAAAGTCCACCCAGAGTCGCTGTGAAATACATAAGTGCTAAGACTGGTTAGATCTTCTGACTGAGGAATGTGTTCTCAGTGTGTCCAAGGGTGCCTTAGGCAAATTAATAATTACCTCTAGTAGCAGTTGCAATAATTGTATGCTGTCCAAAAAGTTGGTTACAGTTATGTATGTATGTATGTATGTATGTATGTATGTATGTATGTATATATATATATATATATATATATATATATATATATATATATATATATATATATTCTTCATAAAGAAGATAGGACCCCTTTGGCAATCACTTTTATCAGCTTTACTAACTATAAATTGAATATATGGAATTACTCATTATCACAGATGATGACTGAAACTATTTATCTATACTAGCAATGTTAATAATAATATGTTTAAAAAAAGAATTGACATAAATCTGACATGGGGTGGTTACATGTTGATTACATATTGTTGGATTATCGATAAGCTTTCACATGGAGTGCATTTCAGCAATGTGGCTAAATCTTGTACTAATGATGAATTTATTGTTGAGTTTCTTGGAGGTATGTGGGTCCTCAGTGGCAGTCACTGGGAAGGCCTTGTAGAGGGCTTATTCCAGACTGGATGATTGATTGACTAATTACATTGCATTAATTAAGGCTGCCAAGTATTGGTCAACTGACTACCCTCTGTTGCTCACAACCCCACCATTGTGTGCCTTGTTGCCATTCACCAGGGCACTCTACATACTATGCAACCACCTGGTAATTATGTATTTAACCCAGCCCTATGTGTCATAATAACATTTGGGTGCAGTTACTGGTGTGAATCTTTTGGATATATTCAGTGGCATATTTATGGGGATGGTTCATAGTTATAATGGAAATAGTCCTCCTAGCCAAGGTAATATCACTGGTCTTTGGCCTAGCCACAGTCCTCTTTTCATGGTCAAAGATATGCCACTGGACATATGGAGAACTTCAGGCTTTCATCCATGCAAAATGATCAAGAGAATTGCACTATGAGTTACAGAATTGTCAATCACACAAACCTTAACAGTCATGTGACCTTAGCATATGCATACAAACCAAGAATAATAGTAATAATGATCAAACTTCTGTAGCTCCTATATTCTCAGGAACCAAATTCCAGAGGCACAACAAACCAGAATGGTTAAGCATGATATCATCAACAGGGATGCACAAAAGTCATCAGCCGAGAGAGGGACTGTCGGGGCTTTAAGGTGGAAATGCAACTTTTTTAATGTCTATTTTTTGCAAAAGGTAGCTATAGTTTTAGATGATTTTAAAGTGATGGGGAGTTCATTCCAGATTTTTAGTGCAACTACAGATAAAAACAGAAAGGAGGAGGACGTTCTGACTCACAGAGCCAGGCACCACAGACATCGGTGGCTTAGTGACAAGGCCAGTGAACATTTTCGAAAACATTTAGATTTTAGGCAGTACACTAGCAAACTATCAGATTGTTCAGAAACTGTTGAAAGATCGCAGCGCTGTGCTTTACATTTTTCATTGTTGCTCAACATGCTATTTGACTGCAATTCATGCAGACAGTTTTTCTGTCAAAATTATTATGCAACAATATGAAAATAATATTTTATTATTGATAGTAGCATATCTAAATAATTATTACAATGATTGGTGTTATTTTTTTTCTTTATATATAGTAACATAGACACTTATAAAAAATGTCTAGCAAAATTAACACTTATGCATCCTAAAGTACCCATTGCAAAAATTATGTTATAGACAATTATTCTATTTAAAACATCAGTAAAATAATGCTATTTTTCATTTTCTTAGTCCACATGTAATTTTAAATTCCTGGCTATAAAATATATACAATAATATTTGTGTTTGATCTCTTTTAGCAGGCTGCACATGGTACAATTTCATCATGACATTAATTATGTCATGATCATTTGCATTTAATTTATTAAATTCTCATGTTTCCAATGCACTCTCACATTACAAGGAAACACAAAATAAAACACCCTCCTGTGTGCTCACTCCGCCCCAGTCACAGACCATCACTGTGGTGTGCAGATGTCATGATGATGTTGCTCCATTGCAGATCAAGGCAGTTCTGCTAACCACAGATATATATATATATATATATAAATATGCTCCTCTGAATAGCTGGCAGTCACAATGGAATAATTACAGTCCCCTTAGCAATTGTAACCTGAACTGCTGATGGACAAGATTACTAGGCAGGTTTGTCTAGCTATGTTGACAGGGATATTAAAAGATGACACATCTATATGGTTTAATGACCCATTTCATCAGCCAGACAAAACATGGCTTCATAAAGAATAGGGCAGATGGTCTGGTTCTAGTTTATCTGTCTGACATATTGTTCATGGTTTTGCAAAGTTTTGTGAGGCATCAGTGAATAAATTTAATGACAGGCCTGATGACAGAGATAGGGCAGTGTGTCTAAAGTATTCCCAGTCTGTTGTTAATAACAACAACATTCGGATGGTTACTTAAATGTCTAGACTGTCATACACAATCTACGAATTCTAAAAACGTGTGTTCTTTAAATATATTTGTTCATTCAAATGTAATTTTTGTAATGGTTTTGTTAGGGGTTTATATGATAAGTCTGTGTCATGCGTTTGTATTTTGAGGTTATTTTTATCACACTATAATCATACTGTTTTAAACTGAAAATATGAACAGAGTTGTGGCAAACACACACACAGATACAATAATATATATGAATGAATAAAGTTTACAATTGTGATGAAACAAAAAATTTATTTTGTAATATGGTGTGGCACATGTTTACCCACATTGCATGTTTAGTTAATGTTTTCTATGTGTAAATAATTGAGTATTTTTGTGATGGTTGCATGTTGGCTTGAGGTGAAATATAAATGAATGGTTCTTGTATTGAAGGCCATGCATGAACTCACTATTTCCCGAACTCACACCTGCCAACATCACTGTTTTTCCAACTTCCTTTTTACCAAGGCTCAGCATGAATGGGAGATGATCTTTTTCCAGGATTGTTCTATGCCGATGGAAATCAGTTCATCTCGGAAAACTTACTATTATGATAAGTTTAAGACAAAATGGAGCATGCATTATTTTACACTCTACTTAATATGTTATTATCTAATTCAATTACTGTTTATTACATAATTGCTCAGATATGTTGCATTTTACAAATGTTAGTTAAATATATTTTAAACTTTCATTTCAGAAAATGTTATAGTTTGGGTTAAGAATTCCAAATAGGTTTAGTGCATTTCTTGTTACTAAATTTTTGGGAATTCCATATTTTTGTTGCCTCGTTGTCTTAAAAACTAGATATATTGTACATGCTACACGACTTACATAATCATACTTTACATGTTGGGGTATCATCATCATCATCATTATAACATTACAGTTCTTCAGCAGGTTTTTAGTATATAAACAAACTCTTACTCATTCATATTTTATAGCATTTGGCTTTATTTCATTAGAATGTTTCCAATAAACATAAAAACTATTCAAAGTGAGGTCAGTTGCACTGGTAGATTTGCTTGCTATAAATCCCTTCTGGTGTACACATACTGGAACCACAGCAACCAGTGGTGTTCAATGGGTTAACAGCCTGCTGGGGTGGCTTGACAAAAGATAACTGTTCTATGAGTGATTTCCTGATTGAATGTGACACACTCTTGCATAAGGAGCATGAGCAACACCACCAGCATGTCCACACAGTCTCCTCACCACCATTGTCCAACACTGACCTGCAGGAGCTTGTCCAGCCAGTCACACTGTCAGTCTTTCTCTGCCCAGACAATGCCCTGACAATGCAGGACAATCCAGAAACAGACCCCTCACTGGAGATTATTCCTGCCACTTTTCTGATAGTTGTGTAAGGTTGGGTAATGGAGTTGTGATAGCAGGTGGGCAGAGAGTAGACTGAATGCCTGTGTGACATACCAAGCCAAGGCCTGGCAAACAATTGATAGACCTAGAGGAGATACTCAAGTAACAATTAGTGTTTATACATGTCCCCATGACCACACAGTCTGTGGTGATTGTTATGGCTAAGGAGCTCAGAGCTTATGACCACAGCTATAAGGATAGGGCATTTACATTGTAGTTATCAAGTCCAAGGTGACATGCTTGGTATTTTATGTTTATGTTGCAATATTGGTAATAGTGACTTCTGACCGTGAGACATAACTATTTCACAAGTGATTCCATGACTGACTATGGCCCACTCTTGCACCACGGGTAACATAATATGCAGTTTATTTGAAATATGTATAGGGCATATTATTCATTAGTTTGACTTTATTATGTAAAAATAAAGAAGAATAGCAATATAAAGAAAACATAATTTAGAAAATATACTGGGAATAAAGTTGAGACACAATAAAAACAAATTCCACCATTCTTCAGTCAGCAACAATGTCTATTGGAATGATTTGTTGTATGGCTACATTTCTAATGAAAACATTTTGACAATAAATAAATAAAAATTTGGGGATAAAACATAATTTAATTAGATGCGTGTATGTGAATAGTGATCATGCCTCGTCTAGACACATTTCTTGTTTTTTCCTCGCCTTATTGTACAGATGTAGACCTATTTTATTTTGATTATTATTTACTGCCAAGTTTTTACATTGCCAACTTATTGCCCACGGAGAAAATTCTGTTTCCTCCGCCTTGCCAGCTACAAGTCTGTCTGTGCTATTCATACCATCTTTGCTGTCTATGGATCTAATCAAACATGTATTTTTGATATCTCAAATATGCGCCACTCAGTAGCAGGGGCCTATTAGCTAGCCTGTGCCAGGCAGATTTGTATAAAATCAATTGGTGGTTGGTCGCTGGGTCAAGCTGGCAAGAAAAACGGCAATTGCTTGCACCATTGTAGGAAATCATTGAATCTGGCAGACAGACCCACTTACTGGGTAACAGGTGCTAGGGTGGAATGGCAAGGTTGACATGGCCATCTGCTATGTGCCTGAGTGACTTGCTTCAGTTATGATTGCTTTGATGATCCTGAAGAAGTTAGCCCAGGGGTGTCAGACTGGCCTCCAGGTTTGTGCGTGTGAATAAAATATGAGGACACATCAACGTTGTTTGTATCTCCCAGAGTTTTTAATTACAAGATCATTCATTAAAAACAGGTCCCTGATATTGCAGGGCCTCAGGCAAAATGGGATTGAATGTTGTCGAGCAAGAATCGTTTGCCTTCTGTTGGACGCAGCAAACATTGAGCGAGTGCCCCCCACACATTACCACCACCCTCGTACAAGCGGTTCTGATTCTGCAGATGACAGCACCAGGGATTTTATATTAAATAGATGCTGAAGATGAAGGTGATACAATTGGAACATCTGTTTCTTGTGTTTGTAGCTGCTTGAGAAACAGAGGCTGCAGTCGAGCAGGAGAGAACAGACAGAACTGAAGAGTAATTCTTGGATGAAGCATGTTCGAAGTACATGTGATGGCCATCGCGCAAACCTTGCACCATTACAGATGGATGGCGAGGTACTGTCACTGTTTTAGATATTGCAGCTAAAAAAATTCATGTGCGTTGGAGTCTTAAAGGTCTTATATTGGATGTCATATTTTAATGGCTTTGAAAAGGTCTTAAATTAAATGTTATTTTATGGCTTTGAAAATGTCTTTAAAATGGGAATTTTTCAGAAGGGTTTTAAAAATGTTTATTTAAAGAAAGGCCTTAGAAGATCTTATATTTGTTTAAAATGTTTTTATTTTTTATTTTATTTGTCACGAGAAAAGGTCTTCAAGTATTGATCTTAAAAAAGGTCTTAAATCTGACCAGTCTAAAGCTGCTCACTCTATGTGATTGTTATCTAAGCAACTGAAATATGGATAAAGAATCAGTTTTACCATAGGTCCCTGTTGTTCAATTACTAGGTCATATTTCACATAATAATTCTGCTTGGTGAATAAAACTGGACAGTCATTTTGGCATGTGTACAGGACACTGCCTGCAGGTTTTACCAGAAAAACTAATCAGCATAATTTCCCAGGAAAGTCAACAAACAACAATAATACTGTATTTTATATATCGCCAGATCCAAGAATGTTCATAGCACCTCACAACATAATTATTAAAAATTAATAACAATGTTGTTCCATGTCATGGTCTAGAATTGCTAAATAAACCAATAAATATATTTAAATAATAATAATAAAGCACAATATAGCCGTATAATGTAAAATAAGAAAAATAAGAAAACAATTGTTAAATATGATTTTCTAATTATATGTTAAATAGTTAATTTAGTTTTTTATTTGCTACCGACTGTGAATAATATTAAATAAAATATTCATAATTATCAAATTACAATGAATAGAGCAACTAAGTGTTCATCTGCACTAAAATTCGGTTCAGAAGAAATAAGTCTTTTGTTTACATTTGAAATTGGGAAAATGCACCCCAAAAAGGTTTCACACAAAATAGTAATCTCCTTCACCAAGGTTGTGGTTTTTTTCATGTTGCACATCTATTTCAAATTGAATTGTGCACCCTCCCCCAAGCCAATTCATAAGGGAGTTGTGGGATGTGTTGCTTCCCTGTGTATGGCATTATCTCCCCAGCAGCAGCTGTGTGCATTACTGTGTAACAGAGACAGGTGAGCAGCCACTGTTCCATACTGTTCATTTAACTAATCTGCTCATCTGGCTACAGCAGGACACCTGATACTCCCCCAGTGGCCACATCTCACTGAGGCATTGCAGGAGATAATTGTGTTAATTAGTTCAGTCATCAGCAGCTAATTGGTAGGGAAGAGACTGTGGTGGCCTGACCTGTGCTGGCATGTCTCTTTCTCTGATGGCTATCTCCTGCTCCTGCTTCAGCCAAAGGATTGTGCTCAAAGTGTCAACACTGCAGTTACATACAACATGCCCACAACTATTAGTGGGCAGCTGACAACACTGTCTTATTCTGATTGTCTGTTCCATATCCACTTTATAGAGTAAAAACTATTCAAATAAGGTCTGTAGCCAGAATCTAATTCGTAGAAAATAAATATATATATATATATATATTATTTTATATTTTTAATTATAGCAATAACAGATTGAGTGTGCCTTATTTTGCACTCGGTTAAACCATGAGTCATTAGAGAAATGTCAGTGTCTTGTTTTTTCTTGCAGCAAGCAGGTTGTGTGGAGTTTGAGGGTCATACCACCTGGGGAGGTGATGTGTCAGAACAGGGGTTAGGAGCTACTCCTTACAGGAAGGATGTAGGATGTGACCCAGCTTGCAGTCCACTAAGTGTGGAGTTGCAGGGTCTCTAATTGCCTGGGGTGCCTTGGTACAGGTGATAACCCAGGGTGTATGAGCCAGGGTGTATGAACCTGGGTGTGTGCACCAGGGTGTATGAGCCAGGGTGTATGAACCAGGGTGTGTGTGCACCAGGGCGTATGAGCCAGGGTGTATGCGCCAGGATGTGTGCACCAGGGTGTATGCACCAGGGTGTATGAACCAGGGTGTGTGCACCAGGGGGTGTGCACCAGGGTGTATGCACCAGGGTGTACGCACCAGGGTGTATGAACCAGGGTGTGTGTGCACCAGGGCGTATGAGCCAGGGTGTATGCGCCAGGATGTGTGCACCAGGGTGTATGCACCAGGGTGTATGAACCAGGGTGTGTGCACCAGGGGGTGTGCACCAGGGTGTACGCACCAGGGTGTATCATTTAGAATTAAGGATCAACAAACTTAGGGGCTTTGTAAATATAAAACATTCAATAATCCAAACACATTGTGCATGTGGGTGGGTGGTTAGGTGGGTCAAGGCCACACAGCTCTACTTGGATTTTCACCAATAAAATGTAAAGGTATATTTTTAGAGAGTAAATTTTTTATAATCAACTTTCCATTCACTGCATTGGTAAGGCACGTACAATGTCTCCAATAAATTGTTTGGGTTTTTGGATGGGGTGTGGGACTCTGTGGGTAAATATTTTCCAATATACTTTGGACTATTGAAATGTGATGATAAATCTGTTTGCAGTTAAGGAAATGTTCTGGGGTATGGTACTGTGTAGTCTAAGATGATATAGAATGTTCCTTTTACCTGACTAGCCCATCTCATGTTACCCTTTCTTACCAGGTGATGTTATAAATTGATAATCAGGATATTATTCATCAACACTGTCAGAAATTGATATAAAAAAAAACATTGTGAGAGACATCACTAAAAATTGTGAACCAGTGGAAATTCTGGCTTCTAGACTGTGTGGTTGTAGGATGCACCAGTATGAACTTAATTTGCATAATGAGCCACAAATTAGCACGTCCGGTTTGGCGACGTTCTGCGGATGTTCACCAAAACACATTGATCAAAACACAGGTGTAACGAGAAATAATTGTGAAGCAAACTGTGGAGGAAACAAACACACAAACACACACACACACATATATATATATATATATATATATATATATATATATATATATATATATATATATATATACATATATATATATACATATATATACATATATATATATATGTAAACAGGGGAAACAGACTTAAAATTACACTCCACAACTTGATATGGGGCTATATATATATATATACATATGAAAGATGGACATATATATATATACATATATATAATTTAATATATATATATATATAATTATATATATAGAACTATACAAAACACAAGAACATACAAATATACTTGATATAAGAGGATATAAACCCTTCACATGTTCAGTTACAAGGCTGTTAAAACCAGTTTTTGCACTGATGTCATGATACTCATATTCTATACAGTCCACATTATTCTCTAACTTCTTTCTTGTTGCATGTGTACAACAGGATTTCAATATTTAATACCAAACTTATAATTTTAATTGTAAATGCATAAACTTAAGTGCAGCACTTGCAGGAGCAGGAATATAATTACACGCCATTGTGTTGACAATTGTTCCCTCTTGTTGACCACACCTGGAGGTTAAACACAGGGACAGAGTCATGTTGAGTTGTCAGAAACCTGTCTGTTCCTGTTAACTAACAGAAGTTTTGTCCAGGTAAGTCTTACATAATTCATCAAAGTAATTGCGGCCTGGAATGGTTGGATCCACAACCAGGCACTAGGGATCATCAGCTAATTGCAAGTCAAACATGGGTGCTTAGATGGTGTGCAATGTGGGGCAAATGCTCAGGGCACCTAATACGTTGCTTGCATATCATCCTGGACACAAATTCCACATTTTATGGGTGTTTTGTGTGCCAATGCATTTATGGTATAAATTTAAGGCATCATATTTATCTGGTAATTAAGGGTATTGCTTATCTTGTGGGGCTCAGTTAGATAATTTATCAAGGATGGTATACTGGCAATGTCTTGAGTGCCCCCACCCCACCCCCCACCCCCCAGGGACAAACCAACAAGAATAAACCACATATAGCAAACAGTTCCAGAGGGTTATAAAGGATTAGAGGAAAAAACTGAAAATGCATCCTGTGTCCACAAGCTTGCCTTGCCTGGATTGACCTCAAGTATGTGTATGTGTGAAAACATTGAATGGTATTAGTACAAATAGATATTCATATATCATAAAACACAAATAATAACAAAGCATAAATAACAATGTGATCAGAAACTTAAGCATCGTAGAAATGTTGTTTTGAAAATAGAAGATTGCAAGTTTAACTTATGATCAAGATGAGTTAATTCAATATAAAGACTAGTTATTTTCAAAAGTTATTGTATTGCTGCTATTTGGTATATTGTATAAGTAAATGTTCAACAATAATGAATATCAATACATTGAATATAACAATTAATATATAACACTGAACACGATAAAACATAGTGTTTGGCCACTTAGGTTGCAATGGTCTTTGTTGCATCAGCTCTTCAAGTTATGAATGAGCTTAATTGTATTTACTAACTGGAACAAAATTGTTAATATATTTGGTGAAGGCCTATAAACTAGAGTATTAAATTAATGTCTACTTTAAAGCTAGATAGTGTATTTGAGGCATGCAATCTATTGTTTCTCTACTACTTAATCTGTTGAATACTAGGTGTGTTGTTCACACCACACTGACCAATTGTCCAGTCACTGCCCCTCCCATGCAGTGACCAGGCTGATGTTTCAACATTACATCCATGCAGTCAATTATCAGGACTGGAGACTTACTGTGCAGCCAGAGAAGGGATTAATTGTACTTTGTGTGGGTGATTGTTAATACTCCAGCTAGGGTGTGGGGGAGACTGCTATGTGGGTTCTGTTGTAACAGATGCCCCATGTCAGGACTTGCCCTGTCTTGTGTCCCCAGGTCCAGTGTCAGAGAATATATGTTTGGTCCAGTGGTAGTGTTTGGACAGTGTGTGGTCAGACAGTCACAGGAGTGAGTTGGTTATCAAAGCACCTTCCAGTGTCACCAGGGTAAGGTGGAATATGACAGTGTGTGACCATCAAATGACAGTTTCAGTAATTATAGTAATAGCAATTATATATTAATATTTAGCATGGCGATTATCTCTAAAAAAAACTGTTGTTATTCATTCCAAATATTTTGGCTGATTCTCTTGGCTTTTTCTCTTGGCAGTAGACTGACATTGTTTTATATTAATTATTATAAAGAAGCTATTATGCAGTATATCTCAATACAGTAATAGTGATAATGAATGATAAACAGCATTAACTTTTATAGGTTTAGTAACAACAACGTGACATTGCTAGATTGAACTCGATTTGAAAGATTGTGTCTTAAAAAGTTGCAGGTATAAATAACAACTTATATTTTAAAGGTTGTTACCAATATGTTTTAATGAATATTTTGTCTGTTTTACTATGGTGAAGTTTTACTTTAACTTGTAGCAAAACCAGCAGTACAAAAACGAAACATTTGTTAATTTTAATTTGACAGAAAGTGTTTATTATCAGGAAAACATAAACACAGAGCAGCCTAAAAATATATAATTATTAGAAATATCTCTATGAATTGTGTCAGTTAAGTGCTAATCTTGTCACATTGTTAACTGTTTATATCTGGATTAAGCAAGTGCAAAATATAGTCTTTCTTGTGATTAATATATATATATATATATATATATATATATATATATATTAATCAAAAATACAGATCTATCTATATATATATATATATATATATAATGTATTTTAATATATTATTAGATTTGTTTTGTATTTTAATTTATTTATTTTTTATTGTAAACACCCCTGATCCTATTTTTAGAGAGATATATATATATATCTATGTGGCCTTATGCACCAACTAAGGTGTTAAGAGGGTAAGTAAGTAA
Organism: Lamellibrachia columna; assembly: GCA_963662155.1. Classification (NCBI taxonomy): domain Eukaryota; kingdom Metazoa; phylum Annelida; class Polychaeta; order Sabellida; family Siboglinidae; genus Lamellibrachia; species Lamellibrachia columna. The sequence continues at coordinate 15,486,953 of OY759267.1, read as the reverse complement.
TGCCTATGTCCATGTGTTTCAGATCATTTACCGAGCATTGTGTGATATAGATTGTGGAGAAGAGTTGCTGCTACGCTCCGGCGATTCAGCCAGTCCTGACTCTGAAGAGGAAGAAACTGCTCAAGAGATGGCCCAAGGTAAGGTTTATCAGATAACATTTACCATGCACCTAACAGAGCATTAGTAGATCAACGCCCATTAGAAATAGTCTATACTTCTGTACAGTTTGAAATGAGTTATATTAATAATTATATTTATATCACCCAGCAAGACATCTCACTGTTATGCGAACAGGTGTGGTTTATGTTGTTAAGTTGTTAATTCAATTCACATCCCATTACTTGTGTGCTCATATGGGGGGGTATGCACCAGCATCTGGAATGGCTGGAGGAGTAAATATGCATGTAAGTATGTATACTTGTAAATATGAAAAAATATGAAAAATATCAATAATCCTAAATAATTAGATAGGATTGACCCTACAACTTGTAAGTACTCTACGTGCATTACAAAATGCAGTAAATGGAAAGCCGATTATTGCAAAATTTCAACCGGGAGGGGGGACTCTATAGTATTATATACCTTTCCTTTTTTGTGGTAATCCAAATGGATAACCCTTGACACACCACCCACATGCAATTTTTTTAGGTTTATTGGATTTCAAGATTTCTTATCGCCCTGTATTTGTTACATTTCTCTTCTAAACAAATTCTCTTTCATTTCACTATCCTTGAGGATTGATCCTAGATTTCCGGTTTTTTTTTTTCAGTGATGCCCCTTCGACGTTTATGTTTCCTCTCATCATGTTTAACCAAATCTGGTGAGCAGTGGCTGTAGTGGCTGTCCACCTGTCAACTCTAATTCCCACTGATGTTTTGACCTTGCCTAACATTTAGCATGATGCCGCTTGATACCCTTTGACATCTCCAACCTTCACATCCCCTCAGAAGTGGGAGGCCCAGTAGGGAGGCCGTGTGAAAGTGCCCCTGTTGCTGGCTGCCCAAACCTTGGTCTCAACGCATTGTCCTGCCATTTATATACCTTTGATTGACGTCATCCGATTTCAAAATCTTTTCAACCAAACCTGTTGCCATACAGGCTCAACATCATCTATCACACCTGTCAAAGTAGTTGAAAAGTAGTTGAAAAAGCATTGCATTCTCACTGGGGATAGAACAACAAACCACAGTGCTCGATTAGATATCACTGGAGATAACATTAAATATACCACCATAGCCGATGTGGCCGAATTGTACAAACGGTGAGAAAACAGTGCTTGGCTGAATGGATTTGTTGGGTCTTCAGACTTCCTGTGCTCGCAAGACCTTTTATGAAAGTGGGTGGGTTGGTGAACTGATGTGTTGAATGGGGGGTGGGTAGGTGTGTAAGCCATCCCTTTGGCATGGTATTCATGAAAAACTTCTGAGAGTATTGTCAATGCACCTCGTTGAACTTGGCTAGTTGTCTGATGCTGTCATTTCAATTAGTCATATGTAATTTGCTACTGACACAACCACTGCTTGCTGCCTGTGTTTGTGTATGTGAGTGTGCGTGCATGCATGTATGTTGTTTGAGTCTGTGTGTGGGCATACATAGAATTGGTGAAAACATTTTCCATTACTTTAGATTTAATGCTATAATAATGATGTCACATATAGCACCAGCGTCTGTCTAGACAAGGTGTTCATTGCACATATTCAGTTATCACAGCAAATTGCTTTGGCAGCTGCTGATGTAGCATCCGTATGTGTGTTTTATAGATCGAGACCATTGGCTCTGTGAGCCCCAAACAGATTTATTCCATTTCTCTGTGTGGGATCCTTTACTTCCCATGACATAGACACCAGGCCGAATGGACCAATGGCTTTTAATGTCTCATCCAAAAGGAACAGACAAAACGGGGTGAATGAAATTGTAGTAGGTGGACTGGAACCCTGCTCCTCTGGACTGATAGTTCAGCCCTCTAACTACAGAGCTTCCCACCCCGTTTAATTGATTGAATTGTGGCAGAATTGAGCAAACAGTGCAAGTGTAATCAGGCAGCAGTCTCAAAATGTAAACACAGTTCCAAGGGAACAGCAGTACAATTCTCATTCAATATCACTGGTTGTTTCTTGATGACCTTGTTGGAACGTGTGGCGTACATCAAAGGGCTTTTGAAAATTAGCCGAATTTAAAGTGTGACAGAAACTTCAAAATCGATTTGTTGGTGCTTTCCAGTGATTGTATTTTGTCTGTTAGCAGAAGTAATAGGTTATTAAACAGTAAGCTGACACCACACTGGTGTATATCAAAACACCTACCTCTCAACAGATTATCTTAGTGTTTCTTAGATGTGCATCATGTGATCATTGTTTAGTCACCACCCGGGCCACTAGATGATATCAGGTCTGATGAAAAACTGCCATCAGCTTTGTCCTATTGTCAGTGTAGGCTGGTGCCTAGTAGCTTGTTGGACAGTGCTTCATATGTTGTCTGTGACAGGCAAGTGTGGAAAATACTGTAGTGTAATACTTTTCTGCAAACTATGTATCCAACCACAAAAATGGCCTACTCGAAACAGCACACATTGTGCATGTACAGGCACAATTGTTTCCATCAGTGGCAGGTCGATGTTTTGTGATTGCGACTACTTTGACCTGAAATCATTCTAGGTATGCGGGTTGTTTTCTGGCATATACACAAAACAGCACTCGCTGAATAGCTGGCTGGGAGAGGTTCACTGGAAGTTGCTCGCTCTGACCAACTGTCATGAACCTGACAGTTGCTGACTTGGGTCGGAACATTGCCCAATTGTCCAATGCTGACAGCTCACGCTGGTGGTATATATGTGACGATAACACAAGGCGAGTGGTTGAACACGCGAGTGAGTGAATCGCCAAAGCAGTCGACCCACAGTTGCGCGATATTGTATCTGTTCATTAGATAGCACTGCGTGCTTATTAGTGGTAACCCGATCGCTTGCTTGAGGGAGTGTTCAGCCAGTGGCGTGTTGAAGACGTGACAGCGAAATTAGACGTGGTCCTTGCTTGGCAGTTTACTTCTTGTCGCATTCTGGGGTGTTGCGTACACGCACGAGCATACTTACCCATGTCTTGCGGGAACAGGGAATGGAAAACGACTACTTCTCCCCACAGTGTCGCAGGCAACACTGCAAACTCGCCAGGTAACCAGAGCCATGTTATCTCTTTCATTTTGCTCAGAGTGTGTGGTGTAGTTTTTCAAATGGTAACTTGATATCCACTTGTGCCATGATAACATCGTTACAGCGTATATTATATATCATATTGTGTTGATGCGTGTTGTAAAAACTGTTTATTTGTAGATGGAGACAGTACAAAATATACATGGCTGTTTAATAGAATATCACTGCTTTTTAGTTGTTTTTTCTAAGCTGTGTGTGTCCTAGATTAAACAAAAATTAAGTTGGTACTTGATTTGTGTGGTACTTGATTTGTGTAGAAAATTATAATATTAATCTCTAAGGCTGACACTACAATTTAAATCAAATATTTATAATTTAAAAAAAATATAATTTGTTTAAAAAATAAACTGTTTATTATATATATGGGTAAGTACACTAATTAATTACCATTAATCATTTCAATATAACCATACCAACTTCTGGTTGGCAAAACACTTTGTAGTACAGATACCTTTAATGGTATTAGAAATAAGATTAACTATTTGGAAATCTTATCTGTATATTAATATTTATATATTAATATATATTTTATATATTAATATCTTACATGGTAATGTTATATAACCATTATTCCAACTTTACAAATTTGGGTTGTCTGTTATAAATCTGATAATTGCTAACATATAATTTATATCATAGTCATCTATAAGTTATTGTTTTAAATTATGTGAATATACATTATTGTAAAGGAAACTTTAATTCTGTTAATGACTGTTTAATTAATTTAGCGTGAATGAATGTACGCTGTATATGTTTCTTAATTTAGGCATGGTTTAAATGTGATTATTGTAGGGTTGATTAATATATTAATGCAGATACAGATTTAACATAAGGATAGCATCAGCCCTATAATAACGATATGATAGTCAAACAAATATATGCAAGTAATAGTTTTCTTAAATGCTTTCCACAATGAAATACATTAGAGTAATGATTCTTTTAGTTAACTGTTTATTTTATTGGAAATAAAACAAGCTGGTATTGCTTGTTTCTGCAGCAAATCTACAATTTCTTACGGAACATGTTAATCTGGATTTTTATTTTAAACCTACAATGTTAAATTTGACAGATAAATGTTGAGAATGCTTCATAAATTATATTTAGTTAGTATGTTGCATTGCTATAAGGTTGGATGGTTTATACATTCCCATGAAAATATGCACCAGTTGACATTCAAACTTAACAAGTGCGCAATATGACAGTTATAAAATCATTTCCAAGTGAATAGTCTGCAGACAATGATCACTGCGAGTAAATTGTCCACGAAGAATGTTCTTGGTGACCGGCTATCAAATTACTCTTAAGAGGTTTATTGTTGTTGCTAGAAAAGCTGCATTAATGTGACTGGGTTGATTTGATCAAGGGGAATAGTTTGCAACGATTGTAGTGTAAGATGTTGTCTTTTTCGTACGTTTTCACTGGAAATGAACACAAATAGCAACACACGTGTGTCTGTTAAAAAGCTAAACTGGTGGGAAACTTCCATCACTGGGTAAACCTGTTTGTATTTAAGTACATCTTTTGCATTCCTAGAGTTATTGCTTTATTTTTAGAAATGTCCATGTCTTGGATTTTTTTTACAGAATTTTGATTTGTGTGGTGTTTGCTTTGCATGTAAACATTGTGCAGATTTGACAAATATTCTCCAGGAACAATAATTCAGACATTTCCTATATATGGTGAAAACATGTTCCAATGATATTTTATGAGTAACTTGTGAGAGAAAAAAAATTCAAACATACAAAAAAAAATTATTAAAAAAAAATATTGTGCATCATAGAATGTTTTTTGAGGTGAACAAGTTAGCATACTCTGCAACATCAACATCAACCAGTTAATACAATTAATTCATGCACATCAGTAATCAATACACACACACAAATCATGTGTTAACAGTTTACATTTTAAATATTGCAACATTGATCTAATCTGGTTAGTTATTTATGGGAATGCATATAAAGAGCAAACTAACCAACAGGAATAATAGTTTTATCTGTGCTTGACCTATAATAGCTGTCATCATTTCATAAGCTCAGACACTGGCAATTATAATGATATTCACATAAAACACAGTCAGTATGAAATGCAAAGAAGACCTATAGGATAATTGCACTGTTTGATAGCAAGACGGGATTATTTGGCAGCGTTTTAAACTAGAGGTTAGTGACCACAGACCACATCAGAGACACCACTCTGTTGCTGGTGTGTTCTGGTCTGTTGCATTGTCTGCCGACTAACCCACTGTGGTTTGTGAGCACACAACGTATTAAAGATTCATGTCCCCAGTCTCTATTTAACCTGATGTACTTGTTATTTATATTGTTCTTTGAAGTACGTGGCCAGACAAACTGCACTGTTTCACAGGGCAACATCATAACCATTGATACCCGCGGGTTAATTATGTTATATTGTCGCAATTATTAATAAGCTTCTCCAGACGATCACTCTGGAGGAATAGATGCTGCCGATGATGCTGAGAAATGCATGTTTTCTTGTTTTGAAGCCCCCAGTTGTTGCATGTCAAGTGTAATACAGATTTAAATGGCATCTGCCTTTAGAAAAAGAATAGAGATTAAATGTTTCGTATTTATAGAAAACTTGTCAGTTTTCCCACCATCCAAATTCTGCTCATGCCTAAATTAAGTAAAATATAATAAACATAGCAAACAGTGCCTGCTGAAAGTGCCAATTTCAATTTAATGAAATACATCACATGGCGTTTGCTCAGGGGCCACTGAGAAATAAAAAACTAAAGAAGAAGAAAAAACAATGCTTTGCAAAGCTAAAACAAAGCAATAAAAAATGGTCAAGGAACTTTTTTATAATAGTCCCATTGATGATACAAAGTATAATAATTTTAGAAATTGTGTGTGTTTTTGTCTACCTAAAATGGTTTCGCAGCTGATATTCATATCATATTGTGCTACATAATTGTTGTCTGAATTGTAAGAAACCAATTTTAAACTAATTATAACTCTGTATGCAGGTGGTGAAACAAACCAGTCGACAGTTGGTACTTAGAGTGACAGTAGTAATTCTGTTTTCGTTAGTTTTTACATATCAACTTAAGTAGGATATATTGCTGAAAAAAGGGAAGTTACTCTAGCGAACAGGAGCACCAGGTGTGGAAGAACAGAGCAATGATTCAGAGAGATTGTGGATCTCCTCAAGCAATTGTGACTTGCCTTTTCATTGAGGCCTTGTGATTCCATGTCGAAAGTGTTTTGCTGTGCCAGATTTCTGTTGTCATTTCACCTTGAAATCTTATCATGCCCTTCCCCAAGGAAGGGGTGTGAGCATGAACAAAAATAATAATAATATACCTTGCCCCACATTAAAATTAATTGTCCAGCTGTTGGTATTGGATTGTAGTGAGCTTCCTGACTATTACCACCTACCATATGCAGTACTGATCTGTGCCAGTGATCCTGTTTTATTAACTTTCATTGTGTTGCATTGTGTATGTTCCTCTATCCATGCACAACATCACAATTCCACTCAGGCATATCTGCATCCGAGAGACAAAGGATTTCCTTTCGCCTGTCTGTTGTGGGGGTAAAATTGCCCATCGCAGGTAAACTGACAGACAGACAGACGTTTAAATCTTGTTTTTGTCGGCTCTGCTGTTGAATTGTTTTGCGCTTTGCTTTCAAGCTGGGAAGATAAAAGGCCGCGGCCAGACGGTTTGGTCTGTCGTGTCCTACGGCCACCTGTTTGTCTTTCTGCTTCACTTCCACCATGTTGCCTGAAGGATACTACCAGTACAGACATTACAACATACAAAGCATGGTTTTAATGAAAGAAATATATATAAATTCTGAAGCGTAATTTGTCTGTCATATTGACTTGCCATCTGCATTAGGAAAAAACAAAATTTCTCTGCACTTGGAAATTCAACTTTTTTCTATATCATCTGAGTGACATAATCAAGTTATTGTTGTTTGTCACGCGTCATAAGTAATTCTACTAATTTAGTTCATTTCATGTCCATGTAGCTGAGCAATATACTTGATGTGATTCCCTTTGTTGTCACCGATTGTACTTGAGGCTTTCCTTGTGAAGCCTTAATGTCTACCATTGTGTACTGGATAAATATGTTCTATATTTTATTCTGTTCTGTTGTGATAATACCAGGTACTGGAGCAATTGAACTATTTTTTATTGCTGATGCAAATTTCTTGGTTTAAATCCCAAAATACTGAATCATTCCATGTACAAATCATATTTTCACAATGGTTTAGTCCTTCAGCATGTGGCCCCGGCTCCAGATTAAAAAAAATTGCCCCCACCCATCCAGGTATTACTTCAGGTTTGTAAATCCACGTTGTTTGCGACACAGCCATTTTGGCGTCAATGGTCAATATCCTCTTTTGTAGGCTGTAGAAGTTCAGTATAAAAATGCGGGAAAAAAACATCTGCAACATTGCACATACCTCTGCAACATATTGCAGCATTGCTAAAGAGTTTCTCATAAGCCTTGAACAAGTAGACATAGCTGAACACGAAAATAAACTGTACCGACTCACCTCTCCGCCTGGTCAGATTGGCCCATCTAATAGCAGCGTTGTTATTATTGCTATTAAACGTTGTTAAAAAAGACATAATTGCAGCTATAGTCAGACCGTCATGTGTAATGATGCATAGGGAAGCGTATGCAGACATTCGGGTGCCATCCTTGCATTGATGCGACAAATGCTGTCAAAAGAAGCTACTGGACAGATAAGATTCTGTCATGCTACTTCTGCTGGGAGCATTTATATATCCTTATCATAGTATCATCTCATGCAGTCCTGTGTTTGTACACACACACGCACACATGCATGCACAGCAATCTGTCTGTGGACATTATGTTTTTAGATTTCCATGATTCCCGACACAGCTCAGTCGCTGTCAGTCAACGTTAGTAGTCAAAGTTGCAATGATCCTAAGGAACAAAACAGGTATATTTCAACAATCATTGTTCTTGGGGTAATACTAAAAAATTCAAGCAAGTTTATGCCCAACAATCCTGGTGTAAATATACACCTCCAAGATTTGAAACACCTCCAAGAGTTGAAACAATAAATTCAGAGTAAAAAAAATCACGATGAGCATGTCATAAATTACTTGAAATTACTCATTTTTTTTACCCATTAGAGCCCGCAACAGCCGCGTCCAGCCGCTCTGTCCAGTCCTGAAACGGCCGCTGCCGGCCGCAAACAGGACCCACTATTAAAAAAATTCTGGCGATTAACTACTGAACTAAACGCTACAAAATTTTGCCACACCCTAGCAGATACATTTTGCAACAACATCAGCGCATTACGTGCATGGGTTGCCCTTTTGGAAATCTTGATTTTCATCGGTTTTGTCCATGCCATCTCAAAAATATTTATTTCTATATTTTTCATGACAAAATTTGGTGTAACCTGAAAGCCGTCAGAATTTTATAATGTTTTCAGTGGTGCAAAGCTAACACATATAGCTACATTTTCTTCGCTGAGTTGCATAGGGTTATAGCATGGGATCATTGTCAAATGTCAGTCGCAACTTTCAGAGTTTTAACAAATTTACTATTTTGTCTTTGCAAATTGTGATCAAATGTCAACATTTTATTAATATATCCTATTTCTATGTATACAAGCATGTGGAGAAATTACTACTCTTCAAAATAAACACAACTTGTAATTGCCAATATTGAATAGTTTTTTCTACAGATTTCTGAACACAAGGAGGTAAAATCACTCTAAATTTGCCAGAAATCCTGGGAACAGGGGAACATGTTTTTATAAAATGCTGGGGCCTAATGGGTTAATAAGGAACCTACTTTTTTAAGATTTGCACAAGTTTGATATGTTTACTGTACCATAAACAATCTATTTCTTTTACTAGTTAAAGTTCTTTCAGTAGAATTGCCAGAGTACCAGGTATATCAGAAGAGATGGTAGCAACGTTTACCAAGAATGCACAAGGCGTTAGTGAAGTTGGGAATCCATTGGGTGGATTTGAGAAATCTTGTGTTGAAATCTTATATCTAAAATAGTGATGATATAATAGTCAAGCCTGTATAACACCAGATTAAAATACCCGGATTAGGTCACTTGATAATGACTTTGTTTCACTTTCTTATTGGCTATGCAGCAACACAGATATCAGTACATGTAAGATATATTCAGTCCTTTTGCTTTTTTGATGACTTGTAGGTGTGTAGTTTATGGGCTAAATATTTGGTCAAACATTTGTTATTAATAATAAGTTCACTATATATTTATGAATATTTTATTTATCATATAATCACTACGTTTTTATTAACATATTTGTATTGCACAAACCATGATCTTTACAGTGCATTTTTATTTTATGTTAGCGTCCTTCTCAATAATAGAGTGCACAGTATGTCCATCTGCTGAGAGCCGTGGGCGTTCCTTACACACATACTTGATATTCATGCATTTAGCCTAAGTTCTAAACATTCTGCACTCAATGAATGATATGGCTGTAAAGTATTATACATTACAAGTAAATCGAAACAACGAGTCATTGTTATCATGCCGGCTCGTCACAATGAAAGACATGTGATGTCATCACCATGCCAATGTCCTGAATTCACTCTACGGAATCAACCACAACCTCAATGCCATTTAGTTGTAGTCAGTATGTCTTGGTGGATAAACAGATCATCAAATAGCATCAACTAAAACTGTTTTTTGCCATGTCAGAGGCGGCGAGGCAGAATCGACTTATGGAGTTTGCTTAGTTCTATGAAGTGTGCTAAGTAACTTGTGTTCTCCCTTGTTTCTCCCATTATAAAGGAATGAGGCTAGTTCAGGTAAAGCCAGGCCTTAACTATACAAATGCACTGCATTGTTTTGAAAATCAGCCCTTGGTAATGCAAATGCACATTTTCTGTGGTTGGTCTAGCTGACCTGTAGAAAAAGCTAGACAACCTTGGTCAGTTTGATGCCATATGGTCAGGCACTTCAAACAGTATTCTCCGGATGCAATCTCATGCAGGGTCTAAGTGTAAATAACAGTGTCACCTAGCATGAATTGTGCTTGCTCTAAAGACAGGTCAGACAGTCATTTGCTGTCAACTTGAGGAATGGTCTACTCTAACTCAAAAAAAAAATGATTAAGTTGTGGCATCCTAACTCAATTCTACTTGTGCGAATGTGACTGGAAACTAACATTTACTTTGCATAGCCTGAAGAATGACGATCGCAGTTACAAAAGAACAGTGGTACGGATGGCGACATAAAGAACTTTTGTTGGTGTTGTGATTTCTGATGATTGGCTGCACATGGTTACATGAGCAACTATTCAGCTGTAACAATGGCCCGAATGATCAGATCCGCTTCACCAACAATGTTGATCATGTCTCGCAATGCACCGACTGAACCGCCAGGGATCTGGGACATGGTCGGCACCCATGGTGCACATGCATGCATGTCCATGTGCAGAATGCTGATGAAATATGCATTGCCATTATCATATTGACGTCAATCAAATATGCTTTTTTTATGCCTTGATGTGCAACTCGCTCAAACACAGTTTACAAGGAAGGTAGCATTAGGAACTGCGTAGATAGCACAAATGATTAGGTACAGTTTTATCTGCACAAAGTCAGATTATCTGTGCTTTGAGATAAGCATAAGTATGAAGAAAATATTGTGTTGGTCAGGCTTGCCCAGTGAGGCGGGTCATTCTCTTACATCATATGACCTGAATCCAATGAGAGGAAATCACATGTGGGGTCTCAAAACTGTTGCAAGGGCAGTTGGATGGAGGCTTGTCAGCTCAATAAATGCCAAGTACTTCTTCTCTTTTTGGCTCGTTGTATGTTAACATGACCTCCTGGTTGGAAGAACGCACAGCTTTGCGGTGGCATTTCTCTCTTGGTTCAGTTTGTTTTTGGTAGTTTACCGAGACCTCCACAACTGTGTCCTTGATACATTACACACTTACTATTTGCCATCTTTTCCAAGTGTTGTAACATAATTTCTGCCAGTAGATGCTCATAGTCTTCAGTGTATGACACTTCCCAGGATGAGCTATTCTGTTGGCGTAATTGAAAGTGTATAAGTAATCATTTGATTTAATGATGATAACATTATTAGTTGACAATTTTACTCTACAGTTAGTACCGATAATTGTTCCCTAATGAATGTACCAGGTAGGTTTATGGTAGGTAGTAGAAATACTGCACCATTTAAATGTACAAAGTCTGACCATTTAATCTTAAAATCATGTTATATTATTATAGTTATTATGTCTGTTCTAACATATTGACCATCAAATGTGTTTTACTGAATCAATTTTCTATAATAAATTTGACCATTATCTGTTTATGAATATCAACCTTGTCATTCAGTGCACATACAAACAGCTGTTGACAACTTCCAATATCTGTGACAAAGTGTATCAGGGTCAGGTGTTTGTGGGCTCACGTGATGGGCATAATATTATCATTAACACCTGTATGATTACATGCCCATCAGCAGGCAATGTAAACATAATATTATCATTAACACCTGTATGATTACATGCCCATCAGCAGGCAATGTAAACATGATACTCAGACAAAAACATTCAAATTGAACACATAATGGGCAAATTATATTGTTGTGGTATATGGTTGCTCAAGATGTTAGAATAGATTATGAGTTTACAATAAACAGATTTTGCAACTTTAAGACACAGCTAACAGGTTAAAATACAAAAACACAAAGTCAATCATTATAATTTCTTCACTTTCCCAAGGCAGTATGCATGAAGGAGATGTTCGGGGAACAGTTCCAGTGTTATTCAGAAACTGAACCGAGTGACTCGGGCCACGGTGCAGGTGGAATTTTAGAGTATTACTGGAGTCGGAAACATTCTGGAGGCACTCCGGTGAACAGAGCAGCACTACCGCAGGTAGTGCAACATGACTCAGGGAGAGGCCCTGTGGCAGAAGAGCCTCCCCACCTACAGCTCCATCCCTGCCGCCAGCATGGCTGCAGATAAGCATCCGACAAGTGAAGCAGAGACAAGTCCAACTTGTTGTCTCTGATGATCTGTCACTTCCATTTTACTCTGATGTACCCATTTTGTTTGATGGAAATTCTTTCTAGGTAGTTATCTTCTGTCTCTATATCCCCTCCCCCTATTTCCCAGCAGGTTTAATGAGTACAACATTACAGTATCACATGTACACTGTACTAATTTTAAACAACTATGATGTTTCAGCTAACAGTTTTAGTCACATGACGATATTGAAAATGTTAGCATTGTCTTCATCTGCTGGTAGGCAGACCTGTTAAGTTTTTGAAATTTTTTATGCCATATTAAATCACACCATCGGGGGCAGAATTTTACCACCAGATATGTAGCAACAACATTTTTGATAAATATGAAAATAACTGAAATTATTTTTTTTAATGGACAGTAGTCCAAAAACCGAATTATTTTTATGAGATGAATCCTGAAACACAAGAAATTTTATATCACGCCTGTGAGAATGTCAGCTGGATATCAATCATGGGAGTCTCCAACCAGAAACAGGAGACTTATCTGGTCTACTGGTAGGACATGTTTGTCAGTAATTATTCAAGATAGTCCAGTACAGCATTCATTGCAAGTTAACCAGTTAGTTTCCATTCAAAATCATAAAAAACATGGCAGCCCCGAAGTATCAACTTATGTGTGGTCCTGGGTCATTAAACAGCATTGTCATTTCAGATTAATTGTTTGTATTTATAACAGTAGCAATTATGCACAGGCAGTGGACCAGCCCACCATGTTATATAATGTTGGCCAGTACCATGGACTTGAAGTACCATATGCACTCCCCCTCTATTAGTTCAATGGAAATTCCAAACCAAGCTGTATCTTGTCTTCTAAATGAGAGAAATGTTCACCGAAGCTATATTTTGTGATATTCAAGAACTGGATATTTTGCTGTTAACTCTAGGGTTGAATAGATGGCATTTTGACAATTCTTCCCAATTCATTACAAAGAGCCCTCTGCATCGTCAGATATCTAGTGTTGTGGCTTACCTAGTAAGTTGAAAATATAATTGTGGATGACACAACAGATCTGGCATCAGCACAGCCGGGCAGTATCCTAGTTTGAATGTTTTATTTTGGATGAAATTCAGTAAAAAAAATCGCTGTGAGTCAGCTATGGTTCGCGATAAACAAGATGGTGGGCGTTGTCGTTGTTGTTGTTGTTTAGGAAATAACTTCATTGGTTGGTTGTCAAGTCACATTTTTAAACTTTTTTCTGAAGTGTCCTGGTTTCTTTAGCAGCAGAATTGGGTAGCATTCTGTAGTGTCTACTGACTGTAATAGACAGAAATCCTCTTTCATTCTAGATTTTTTGTGTGAAATGAGTCAGAAAAGTAAAAAAAAAATCAAATTGATGTGGCACCTTTAAGAGCTAGCTTTATCCTGGCAATGTTTTATGTAATACTCAGAAATACATGGCCTAATTCCAGCTATTTTTCGCCGGAGGACAGGTCTTGATGTGAGCAGTTATTCTCTATAAATACTTTGGATGCTGCCAAATGGTAAAAAAAACATTTCTCTCAGTGCAATGAATATTTTCCATTGATAACTTGCTTTCGACATATGCTATTTGAGAAAACAGTTGGCAGATTGTCAGAATTTGCGGTGGCCTGTCATCCATAATGCACCGGTTGAACTGCTGAGTAGGTCATTGCCACCAGGGAAGATTAGATGATATAATTTGTATCGTTGGCTTTCCCAATAGGACAGTGTTTTTTTCCATTTGGTACACATCAGTTCGTATTATGATAGCTGCGCTCTGACTGCTCAAGTATATTCAGCTGCTTGTATGAAGAAAGTTAAACAGATGCATGGAGAGTTCTTTCTAAGTTTACAAATAGTACAACAAGGTCAGCCAGCTTTCATAGTGGGTGAGAGAATTTCTTAGTACTAAAAAACTGCAGCTTTCATAGCAGAGAATTCTTCATAAACAACAACTATCTAGGAAGCAGGAATGACTTTTAGGCTTATTTGTGGAATGACAATTTTATGTGCCATCATTAAATATACAAATTTGGTGAACTGCACTTTCTGAAGTTCTGCAACTTCCTTATTGCTGACAGTTTTCTTATTTGTCTTGATCTGTCACTGCTTAACATCCTCAATACCTAGTTTTGTTTTGGTTTAAACAAACGAAACTTGGAGGATATCTGTTTGCCAAGTTTGTTAGTTTTATTTGATTGGATGTAGGCGCAATGAAGTAACAAGGTTGGTAAGTTTGATAGTTTACTCTCTGGCATGGTATGTTATGAAAAAAAAATTTTGGGTTTTACTGGAATTTAGAATTTGCAGAACAGTTATATAATGGTGTTAATAAATTTGCCATCACTTGGATCATTTCACTGACATTCAAAAGGTGTGTCAAAAAGATGGTGGATAAGATGTTAGATTGATTTCTGATTACCCTGGTTCATTTGTTCTGCTATTGCAGAGACCTCACAAGTGTTACTATGTGGAAGAACATAATCCCTTTGCCAGAGCCACTTGTCTGGGCAGGAGTAGCAGACACAGGGGGCAGTCAGGTCTTTGAAATCAAACTGGGCTGTCTCTGTCCATTGTCTGTATTCATCTCTCCTGCTGTGTTATTTGTTGTCTGAGGGAATACCCATGGTCATCACTTGGTCATTAGGCAGCCATGGACTGGTCAGATCATCCCTTGTTATACAGCTGTGATAGAAGGAACTGGGAGACATGCCTGGACAGGCTCCCAGTGGGCAGAGGGACTCCAGAAGGGTAGAAATGGAACAAGGGAGTAGTGCATACAGTGGTGAAGAGAATAGCACAATTTCCTGTAAAACTCAATGCGCTTTACATAAAATGCATGGAATAAAATATATATATAAATTATACATAGAATATACATATAAAACCATGTTGAAACTAATATAATTAATGTAAAGGTAAACTAATGAAATATTAAATTTTATGTAATTAAACATTAGGAGTTAAACCTAGTTCAATATAGCTAAGTACAATTATTTTTGCCTAAAATGTTATCAATAAGTAAAATTAAAAGGAACTTCGGTAAGAATAGAAATGTGATAATTATTAAGGTAAATTGTTTTTTAAATAGGAAAAAGGGGTGGGTTGTAGTGTGGAGAGGGGAGGAAGGTGTGTGTGTGCAAGGAAACTGAGGAGGACGAGGAAGAAAAGTGCTTAAAAAGAACAAAGGGACAGTGAATGGCTAAGACAATAGATGGAACAAGAACACAAACAAAGTTAGAGAATAATAAACACAGACAACATATACGATATGTTGTGGAAAAGCTCAAACATGATACAAGAAAAACGAGATTAAAAGAAGGAGAACTGACTGAGAGACAGATAACTAGATAAAGAGGCGACAGAGTTCGATAAGAGACAGGCTGCACAGGAGACTGCTAGATTGAGGAATAGACAGCTCCAATAGAAAAAGCACTAGCAGACAGATTGTGACTCTGAACAAGTGTGACAGATGTGGGTAGTTGATAGGTTAAAGGACTCACTGCACACATCTTGTTAACTCACTGTACAAATGCACTGTCATTAAAAACATTGCAAATAGACATGTGTAGTCAAAGTTAGATCATTTTAACACATCCTTGCTATTGTCAAGTTGAATTAAATCACACTATTTCTGTGTGGTGTTGCCAGTTGTAGGAGGGTTGTACAGAGCATGTAATCAAGGTGTTCTGGCCGTCAGATTTGACATCTTTAAAATGAATGGTTGCCTTCTTGATAAGCATCCCAGTGGCAGACACTGTCTGATAAGATGGCTGTGAGCTTCTGTGTAGTCTGAATGTTGACAAATACGAACTAGCAGTTGCCAGGACTGGTTTACCTGGATAGGCTTGATCTGAGCCATTCTTATGTCTCTATGGTGTTTATATAAAGAAGGTGCACTGCAGTGGTGGAATGCGAATCTTCACAAGACAGCCCAACAAACATTGGCAGGGAGGATTCTCACACAAATATGTGTAATATTTGAAAAAATTCTCAGGATTCACAAAGAATTCTAGAATAAATTCTTAGCATTTTGTTCTAGTGCTGTTTCTCATTGTTAGCGTGCGTATCTGACCTGATACCGTAGATTCACCTTATAAACTGATGTCCACGAAACACTTCTCACCCAGATCAGTGGGGGTAGCTGTCTCTGGTGTTTGTCCATAATTATTATGTTTTCAAAATGAACTAGAACTTGAACCAGGCAGAACTTGCTAGAACTTGAAATGCATTCTTTATAAAATATCCACATTTTCAAAAGAGCCAAACATTAATTTTATGTTGTCTTAACATTTGTGAATGTGAGAGTTATAAAAAAAATTATGTCCACAATTCTATAGTAGTAAAAGGCAACTTGCGAGGATATTTGTCCTGTTTTGGATTGAACTCTGGTCCTCATTTTTAGTAACCTTGGGACATAGCACAGTTCTTCTCTTGCACCCCCTGGTTTGCAGCAGGCAATAACCAGGCCACTTTTTCTTGTCAATTACCTTGTAACAACATCATTGTCGATCCGAACAAATAGCATGTTTTACTAATAATTACAATCATTCAACTAGGGTGAACTTGAGGTTGTTTTCCTGGTGGTGACATAATAGGGAAGCACTCTGATGAACTTTGATTATTCAGCAATGCACCATAGACATGTTGTACAGCATAACAAGCATTGGATGCCTCCCAGGCTTGGTATGTTGGCTGGACAGGCCCATGTTCATCCCACCTGACACACGGTTACACTGGCTAGCCAACAAATCACTTTCATGTCTGTACAACACTGTACAACTGTACATGCATGCATGTTTGTGTATGCGGCTAAATATTTATTTGTAAAGCAAATTTTCTCCACATTTGATGTTAGATTATGCATGATTGTTTATTCAAAGATGCCTTTCCTAGTTGGTGTTTGCATTGGAAACTATTATTAATTTATGATGAAGATTTTCATAATTTGTATTAAAAAATGTGATGCTTGATAAGAAAGTAGGTGAAGGCATATACAACATAGATTTACATATGAGATGTGCATGAGTTTCCATCAGCTACAAATCCCTTATTCTTCAGATTTATTTCGTTAACCTTTTGTTGTTATAATTCTAATGTTTAGCATCTTTCAGTTGCCAAGTAACAGCGTAGAATTTCTGCCCATTGAAAAGGTTCCATTGTAATTGAATTCTGCTACATTTTCATTGTCTCTTGTCAGTGAAGCTTGTGCAGCGCTAATGGCTTCATGAATCTAGCACACATTTCATCACTTCAAAGTGCCATATCCTGCCATTAGCCACAGCCATTATCCACGACTTCGTATGAAAGGTGAGGATAAGAATTGTCTGTTTTGCCAGTTTGCAATAATATAATTCCAGTGTGAAAGTGACGGCGGTCTGAAATGGCACAGGTAGTGCTGTTTGCATCGACGGCTTTCACATTAATTGAAATCCTCTAGATGCGGCTGAATTGCACACAGTACAGGTGCCTTCATATTGATCCCCTGATCCATTCCCATCAATACATGTCCACCTATGTCACTTGTCACCATGATCTCAATCACCGCAGAAGACTGTGCATGTCACACGCTTCATTAAGCGCATTTTCGACCATCAAAGTGCCTCGCGTCAAAGTCTTTCACTTGTGATCATTGGTGCTGAGTCGAAACGACAGAAGCAAGCCTGCTGAATGCGTAGTAAATAATGCTTATTGATACGGGGGCCGCTGGATGCATAATCGGCAAGTCTTTTGTTGGCATTCGTGCCTGCGTCGTCTGATCAGCCATGCTACAGTTACGGCGTATCGTGAGTTGTGCAGATTTATATGATGAGCAGGAAACATGTTACACATGGCATTGTTCAGTTAGAAATCTTCCATTTCTGTAATTCATTCACTCACATGCTTTGCTCGTCTGCATGGTGAAAGGATTCGTGGCGGAAATGGATGCAGCGGCACAGACTCAGCAATTCAATATCAGCGAGTGTTGTTAGTGCATCAATTGGACGATCACTGGTGCCATAATTCTTCTCTCATTGATATCATTCCCGCTTCGACCGTTGGTTCATTCAACAGTCTCCTTATTGCATCCTTGTGTCTCTGCGATGATGAAAATCACCGATTGTTTGAAGTCGACACAATGACGCCACAACGTGAGCTGTCATCAGCATTCACATTGCCTTTGTCACAGTCATTTCACTTGCTAATAAATTTATTACATCTCTGACAGAGATTGGCGCCATACTGGGCATAGATTACAGCAATAGCATTGGTACTGCACACCACTCATTGTTCCAATGTCGCTTCATGTTCTGGGTATTTTGCTTCAGATTCTGGGTATTTTGCTTCAGATTCTGAGTATTTTGCTTCAGATTCTGAGTATTTTGTTTCAGATTCTGGGTATTTTGCTTCAGATTCTGGGTATTTTGCTTCAGATTCTGAGTATTTTGCTTCAGTTTCTGAGTATTTTACTTCAGATTCTAGATATTTTGTTATTTTGCTTCAGTTTCTGAGTATTTTGCTTCAGATTCTGGGTATTTGTTTCAGATTCTAGGTATTTGTTTCAAATTCTAGGTATTTTGCTTCAGATTCTGGGTATTTTGCTTCAGATTCTGGGTATTTGTTAGGAAATGGCTATACAACTATTTTATTTACCAGATACTTAGTGAAGAGCATTTAATAAAACAAAAACATCCTACTCAGTTTTTGCATTGATATATTTCGCCATAACAAAATTATCTAATTTTTATTCCATACAACAAAATAGTTGTAGTGCCAAGATAAAGAGTTAATGTATTACAGTTATAACTGCGTAGTTCTTCTTTTATTATCCCTGTACTTTTGTATTGCATGCCTACAAAAAATTATTACCAGAGCAGAAAACATGAGAACGAACATATTCTTACAACACTATCACAGTATTTTCCAACAATATGCATGTATCATTAAGACATTTGTACTATTCCTTGTGTGCAAAAGCTTAATTGACAGTTTGATGTGCACGAGTCTACTCTAGCAATTTTTTGTGGTGTACTTTCAGGTCGAGTTTACTGAGTTAACTGTAATTTCCACTAAACGTTATGGTATTTGTAGACCAGGGTACTACTTACTATTGTGTAGGCGTTGTGCACGTTTCTTTCACAACTGTTTGCATTGTTTCTTTTGCAACTGTTTACATTGGACAATGTACAGTTTGTTTAGGCCACTGAAAGCAGCATAAAAAATAGGTGAGATTGAATCAGAGCTGGTCAGTGATAATTACCAAATGTAGCCGTGAGCTACTTTGGTCTTACCTCTGAAAAGGCTAACAAGTACATGATGAAAAGAACTTAGAAACCTGCAGGTTTTTGCACTAGAGTTCAGTGAATATGTGTAATCACCCTTTGACTTCCCATTGTGTGAAGCAGGTAAATGACTGGGACATTTTATATTTGTGTCAATGTTGACACTGCCCTGTGGGTTATGCCATCAGGTCATACACAGGCATTGGGCAACATCTGTTTCCAAAAAGGGGTGCATTCGAAATAAAAAATTTAATAGACAACTATGTTTTATTTTTGTAATTAAGTGACATTGCATACATGCATATTAACAGATAGAATGGAGGAAGTTTTCCACAGGAAATGAGGAGAAATCTGCCCCGAGGGTTGGTAGGATCATGTAAGGGGGGAACAATGTTCATACATGTTCAGCTTGTGTATGTTTTGTGGCAGTGGCCTCATTAGCATCCGTGCAGGTGTCTAGGTGGGGGTGGGGTGTCCTCGTGCTTGTTACGGTGACGAGGTGTACACAGAGCCAGAGATGAGTGCATGATGAGTGGACATTAATTCCATGTGTATTGTCCATAATGGTGACCATTGCCGTTGCTGGCGTCGTGTTTGCACACATCGTGATTGCTGCATGCCGTATCATGGCAGTGAACATCTCAGATGAATGACTTCAAAGCTTTGATTTGTTTGTTGCTGTTTCACAGAAATTATATGTCCATCACATTTGGTTTTTATGGGTTGTTTGTTTTTCTTTTTGAATAATTGTCTTGTCATCTGCATAGGTTCGGTTGCTTTTGGTTTGGTTGCCATAGAAACAGATTGGTGTTACTGTTATGGAAATTGCCACTGCAAGGTTAAATTAACGTGTGCCTGCTGTAAAGACTGGCTTGCAAAGGGACAACGCACCAAATATTTATGTCATTTATGTTTTAAAAGAAATATTTAGGTTTTTTAATTGCAATTTTATTAATTACATGTGGAATTAAAATACAAAACAAATTGGTGGTGATATCAACATGTACTATTTTTTTAATACTTCACTATTTTACGTATTTTTCATGATTTTATGTGAAATATGAAAAACAATAATAGCATAGTTACAAATCAGCACATCCTTTGTCATTTATATTATTACTATAGCATAAGTATTGGTTTTGCCAACCAAATATAAAATAATTAATTAAACTGTATCATGTATTTATGGCATAATTCTTTGCGATTTGGGGTGTTCTTGAATAAAAATAGTTTTTTGGTAATAAAAATAAAATAAAACATTCCTCCCATAAACATAAAATGCTTAGGTATGTTGTATGTCTTGTGGCAGTGGCCTCATTAGCATCTATGCACCTTCACATAATGCTGAAATGTACCTATATACACATGAACACTTTAAAAATGGAGAGAAAATCTCTTAATTAGCCACCCTACCCATGACTTTCTACCAGTGCTCTATGTATATAAATTATTCTTCTATAAGTAGTAATTTAATAATGGACTTTCAACAAAATGACCACTACCACATAATACTTCACAATTATTAGACGTATTGTGATGTTATCTAGCGACACAACCATTGTGTGGGAATTTCCAAGAAATGGACTGGCTTTCTGCTACACCATTAGAACTAGAGCTGCACCCATGAGAGAAGAATCACCATTCTAACAGGTATCTTTAATTAGCAGCAGTTAGTCATGATCACAGATTAGGCAAGTTGATGGGTACACACAGTGTGTTATATAAAACAGTGAATCAGACATCTTCTTGTTGCTCTGCTCTGCCAACCACCAGCACGGCCAGCATGAGTGGGCATGTTCTGGACCTGCTCGGTGCTGATTGGCTGGCTCGTGACATGTGGGTGTGTCCAACTGACACCTGATTGGCCAATGAGGGTGTACTGAGTGCTGTGGGGTCCTGCATGATGAAGCAAGGAGGTGGTGCTGCCACAGGCCACAGTGGCACTGATGTATAAAGTGATAAAGTGCAATAGTCTGTCACAAGGATAGTGATTTCGTCTGGGTTTCTGAGCAGCAGGAGCTCTGGCAAGGTAGTCTGTTGGTGTCACTTGGTGGATCTTTACTTGTGTGTGGCTCGGCCATCTTGGAGCTCACAGGCAGCATATCTTCCTTACTGGTGAGTTTCTGCTCTTTTTGTGTAGCAGGTTGTTTTATTTACGTGGATTTGTTTTTGTTATTGTCTGTTACATGCTGTGTGGGCGATACTGATCTCCACAATGTGGTGAAATAAGGCAACTTCCTTCTTCATTTCCTCAATAGTTTTTTGTTTTCTTTATTATATTTCATTGGGAAGAATTGTTCACAATTTATCTAGTAAAGGAATTAATTTTGTCATCAAAGTAGAAGATGTTTCCATGCTCGCCAGTTAAAAAAAAACATTTTCATATTTGTATATTAACATTAAAATAAAAAAGAAGAAGAAAAATATTTACAATACACATTGTTATCTACTAAACATGTTGGCCAAAAAATTTTATGAATAAAACATACATGTAGTGAATTGGTTCTTATATAGTGACTCAGTGTCTTAGTCAAATTGTCATTTAGTTTATTTGGGCTTCTTAACTTATATATTGTGTGATCTGTTGTGGGGCAGAGACTGAATCCTTATTGCCCCCAACTATAACACAGCATTGTCAGTTTATTATAGTAGCTGTTTTATTTGTCCAAAAAAATGTACGAGTAAATGTCAGTGGAATAAAACTTGATGTAATATATCATTGCCATCCGCTAAAGTAATCAGGATTGTAAATAATCACTAAGTAAAAATTGTCAGTTCTGGTAGGAATGTTTACTTGTGCTTAGTTGAAATGATGAGTCAGATAGGCATCCACTGTGAAAAAACATGTTGTAGTGGGTGGGCAAACACATGATCAGACATCTGTTGCTGCACCTAAGGCAACTTGGCTCTCTGTGTTTACTTGGCCAAAGAACTGTGTTTTCTTGTTAGTTGGTTATGAAGATATTAGGCCCTGAAATATGGCATTGGTGTGTTCTTGTCTCTGTGAACAATTGATGGATGTTGGTTTAGTCTCATTACGAGAATGACTGCTTCCTTTCCCCGCAGGCTTGTAAATATTTATGTCTGACTGAATTTTATCTGTGTGATTCCAGTAGGTGCTCTTGTTGGTAGACCCTCTTGTCTGGTTCTTTGGGCTTACATCTGCTGTGTTTCACAGGCAGGGTTTAATATCTTTATTTATTGTTTATTCCTAATTGCTGTCTAACTATAGTGATGATATGTAATTTAATAAGTTTTATTACTTTAGATATGTATTATAAAATGTTCTGGTGTTGTACGCTGTATTAATATAAAACTAATAAGGTACACCTTATCTTATTAGCCATTATTTATGCAGTGTTATGGTTTCTTTGGACAATTTATGAAATGTTAAAGAATGAAGAGGAATTGTTTTAGAAGTAGTATTTCATAAATTTTTCTTAATTTGTTAAACGTGTAACTAATTATTTTCCACAATTGTTGAATTGCAACATGTGGTATACTTATATTATAATTTGATTGTTTGATATCAAGTAATATGTGCAATGGATTCCAACAGTAATGCAGTTTTCGTAAGCAAATATTTTCAGTTATAGTAAATTAATATAATTAATAATAATTAATTATGTAATTATACTTAATTAACACGTACCTTTAACTAATGTAATAGCAATGTATTTAAGTACTTTTGAATTCATATTATAATTATAATACATGTTATAAATGAAAGTAAATCTACACAGTGCTGTTTAAAAAACGTTTAAAACTATATTGCACTTTTAAAGTATGGAAATGATAAAACTGGCTTTATTAACTGCTTAATTTTATATTTTAATTATACACCATTATCAAAACTAACTTTACATCTTTGTGTGTTCCTACATTTGTGAAAGTGCCAGTTGCAAATGTAACAATATTTGTATTTTAGTTTGCAGTCATATGCAAATTATATCAAAATGTTGTTAGAGCAATTTATGTTGTATTTACTGATGACACCTGTTAATGAGTTGTGCCATTGAAGTAGCTGTTTACTGTGTGCAGAAATGTCACCAAAGAAAGAAGGCATCATGGCAGATAATTGTAATCACTGAAAACACAATTGCAGCCCATTCTCACTTCCATTCAACAACCAAGTTGTTTTACAGCCCATGTTGATTGCTGGTTCTTTGTCTCCAAATCACTGGCAAATTGCACTTGTATGGTGGCAATTAGTAGTGTTTTAGCTAATTGTTTTTATTGAAATGGATAGTCTGCTGTGGTGTTCAGACAGCTGGGTGGTGCTAGCAGCTTGGAGGGCCTCGAGTGGTCTCACTATATTTCTTCCTCACATCCGGGACGGCTGTCTGCGTTTCACTGTCAGTTCTGAGGGGAAACATTTGAATATTCACACTGAATGCCAGCTCCAACATTCCACATCATTATTTCTGTGCATTAAATCCAAGCAGCAGGTATCTCTTACAACCAAGCCTGCTTAATTGCATAGATAAGATGTGGTACAATTACAATGTTTCTCTGTCAATTTCATATTCTGATAAACAACAAGTCTTGAATCATAAGAATCGCCTACTGCTAAACCTATGATGCCTGTGTGTTAATTAACACTTTGGGTGTGATTTAAATTCCATAAATTGATGTTGTTTTATATATGTGTCTTATCTGCCTGTGCACCATGATGCTGCAGTATTATTCAGGGATAACTATCAGATTGTAGTGTGGGCTGTGGAGTTAGCATTCACAGTTTAATCAGATCCTGCAGACCTGTGTACTGTAACCCTTTGATGGTTACCTTTGTGGGGGTGATCCTCCTTGGCAACTTTGTTTGGGGGGGGACAGGTTCAGTGCTTTGGGTCAGGGACAATTGTTGGTGTTGCCCAAGGTTATATAACTGGACAGTACTGTTGTTTGACTGTTGTACTTGATGACTCCATTGATGTCAACATCTAATGTTGACTTTATGCCTCTTTTACAGTGTTGTGGTTGAAACTAATACCATTTACCATTAGTAATATTTTATTAAAGAATTTGTGTCAACAGTTCACATTTAGAATAGTTTACTTGTTACGTTGTGGAATCTATTGATTTCAACTAAACTAAATGATCACCAAATTGATGCACAACATTAAATAATAGACAACAGCAATATTTGAGTGATTTGTTATGGTTATTGGACATGAAAACAATATTTGTGAAAATAGTTATATTTCGAACATGGTTGATTCCCTTAGGAATAAGAGGAATTGAATTAATCTTTGATTTATATAAACAGCTCAGTTGAGACAGTATATTATACAATATGTGATTTTCCCACCAAATGAGAACTAACTAGACAGTCTGATGATGTCGATACTGGCAACATTAAAGACTGGTTGAGACAGATTGATTTCTTCATTGTAGTAGACAAGTGTTTTGTTTTTAACCCTATGGGGTAATAAACACTGTTTCATGATACAAATTATTAGTAACAGATGCCAGGGTAGTTTATCACATCCGCACACCATTGGTGCAACACCCCTTTTATATGCATTCTGTTGTACCCAGCTTCTGAGGGTGTAGGGCAAACTACAAGGCTTGATTAGACATCTGTTTTCATACTCTGTGCAATCATGTTGGCTAGCTGACAAATTGTCCATGGTTCTCTTTATGTCTCTTCACAAACTGGTTTTGTCATGTATGTATTCACACCAAAGGTCCTGTAGGAAAGAAGAGTAGAATAACTATATTGTTATTTAGATAATAAATAATATATTTATACCACAGCCTGTATATTGTTATTTATATTATATTATGCAATACAGTGCATTAGCTAGACAATTATAGTTCTAAAGAACAATTCCTTATTGCAAGCTTAAACTGTGATACAGCATTCATTAATTGTATTCAGTAGCATTACTGGTAGTTAGGCATATCATGAATAGGCACTCATGATGGGTATATGTGTGTGTGTGTGTGTATATATATATATATATATATATATATATATATATATATATATATATATATATATATATATATGTGTGTGTGTGTGTGTGTGTGTGTATATGTATATATATATATATCATGTTAATTTATTATTATACATTTAACTAATTAATTTTATACTTATGCATCATGTTTTAATTAATTCAATAGTATTAATTTACCTTATTACTTTTATAATTATGTATATATTTACTATTTATTTTAGCAACTGTGTATTTTAAGCTGAATGGACTTTGTCCAGATACACAGCATATTAGTATGTTATTATTATGGAATTATTATCATAGTTCATAACTGAGCCTCTGTGAGACAGAGAAGATATACACAGCATATGGGGAAATATGTAGTTTAATCAGTATTTGTGGTAGTGTAATTGAGGCTTGATGTCTATAACACAGTGAGCTGTGTACTTGGCTTGGGTGTCTTTGGAATCTTCAATGAGGAACTTTCTCATGTGTCTAGTCATCCACAAGATTATACACAGTGTCACTTGTGCTGGTTAAACAAGTGGAAACAACACAAAATTGTATTGATTGTATCTTCTTGTATGTAAGAGAACTAATTATGTCGTGCTGCACTTGGTGGCCTTGTGGTTAGGAGTGTTTGCTCTCTGATGAAACGGTTCTGATCCTGATGGATACAATACCCTTCCTTGTGACTTTCTAAAACTGGGCTACAGGTGGCCAGCTCTCAGAACACCTGGCATAAAGGGAGGGAAGTTGGAACTCCTAATTTGGCCCAGGCATGCCCGCATGGTTGTTGGTCCAAGGTCCCAGACATAGACAGATCCAGGTCTCTAGAGAAGGGCTTGCCTACTTGATTCTTGTTGCCCTTGTATGTATTGGTGCAAGATATTCTTGTTGCTTATCATTCTGACTATAGATGGTGTTAACTGTTTACACAGGTGTTTCCTGCTCTGGCTTGTGAAAAACAGAAGTTGTAAACTGGAAGTTTATATCCCATTCCCCAATGCAAATGCAACTCAACGCAACCTTTGCAACCTACTCATATTAGTGGCAATTAAAAAAGAAATTATATAAAAACAGTATAGACATCTGTATGTCTATAGCCCCAGGTTTGTGGACTTACATGTTCCTACAGTATTTCCTACAAGTAAGAAAATTGTATTTTAAATTAGTTGGCAACTATAAATATTTATTTGAAATTTATTGGCAATTACGAAACTTTATCTTGGCAAGCTGCAGTGAGTCCTGTCATTCACATACATGTGTCTGTTTGTTGCAGCAGCTCTAGCATCTCCACAACAGTTCAGTTGTGAGAACTGTGGCGAGGAGTTTGAGTCAAGAATTGCTGCACAAGCACACAAGCAATACGTGTGTAAGCGTAGTGAAGACACAGACAGCAGTCATACGTCAAGCGTGCAGCTACTACAAGACCTTGGTAATCGCTACCAGACATCATCGCCATTTCTCAACATCAAAACTGAACGGTGAGTCAAGTTTTCGTGTTGTTGTATTGGGAGAAAGTTTGTCTTGGTGGAAATGAGTTGGTGATTCTCTGTTAGAACTGTCCATGGTTTTATGCCTTGTCTAAAGGACACTCTCACTAGAGAAAAGAAAAAACTAATTAATTGTACTTTTTTCACCCTTACAGTTTACATGCACCCCCAGCATCAGAGATTATCTCTTGGTGTGGAATGTTATGTCTACATCATGTACAGCAAGCAACATGATGGCTATCTGCATTCCTCAGTAATTCCACCAATTGGCTTCTTCTTTTACAAAGCTAATTACAGTGTTCCCTCATTCAAAAAGTGTTCATATCATGTCTGTAAAGTATATCCCATCATTGACATTAGTGTTCAGAGTATATCTATTGAAAACTTGTTTTTACTTAGACATGTTTATTTTATACCTGTATTTAGCAGTGTAAGCCTATACCAATAAAAACTTAGAGGTGATACTTCACTTTCTTTTTCGTGGTTGCTCGTGATGGTGGTGTTTGAGTCAGGGTCATGCCCTGTACCAGGTCACCTGAAGTTCGCCTGGCAGGGTCAATCTGCCATCTTAGCCGATCTTTTGACCACAGGCGATTGTTGCAACGTGGTTCCGTTGTTCGAACAGCCATGTTTTGTGACACCCAGCCAGTGGATTCCTTGCTGTGCATGCCTCAACAGTGATGTCATAATAAAGTTTACAGGTGCCAACATTTCAATTGGTACACACCCTGCAGGTGGGATCAGTGATTATCTCACGAGGTGCAGAATGTTTACTGCCAGGAGCGGTGGCTACCTGCATTCCAGCGTCATTCTTCCACGCATGCTTCCTCTCTTTTCAAGACGGATACCAGCTGCCCATAATTACCACCTTGGTTTTGTTCAGTATTTATAAAAACACCTGTAGGGGTTTATAGTCATATTCAATGTTGTTCTCTTATTTTAAACAAAACACTTTTTACTTTCTGCTCAGAAGAACTTTGGTCTGCTTCCCCTCATTACGCTGTGCGATGAACCATGCCTGAATGTAAGAGTTTATTTTGTAAACTGAGAAGGCAGGAGCACTATAGATGAATAGGCAACCGATGAATATTACTAAGGATGATGGACATCTGTTTTGCGAACCTACAGAATGTACAATGTAAAGACCAGACTTGCGTAAACAATTAAGTGTTTCTTTTATCAAGAATAGTGAGATTTCGCCATAAATGACCATCCATGTTCACAGCTCTTTTTGCTGTGGACCCTTTGGCTATATTTGTACATGAGCTGCCATCACAACAAGTAATAGCGGACGACCACAGCAACCATCTAGTTGGGACTGATTGTCCTCCTTCTGACACCCAGGCAGAACTGTTGATACTTCATGCAGGGTGGAACAGTGGCTGGAAGGAATTCACCAAGCTTCAAATGCTGCAAGCAATGTCGGAAACTAAATGCCTTCAGACTGTAGAGTGTTCTTCAGAAGCGTGGCTTCCAGCTGGTGTTTTGCCTAGTTCTCAGACAGGGCCTTCATCCAAGTACACAACATTGGGCTCACCACCATACCCCACCCCCTGATTCCGGCATCAGGGGTGTTGTTGCCGGTGTGGATTAGATGCCGCCTGAAGCAAGATGGAACAGCTTCAGGTCTGCTGGTTCACTTTGGTGCATCGGATTAAGCGGCTATGTTCTTTTTTCCGCAACTCCACTTCAGTTGGAACAAAACAAGGTGTCTTAAATGAAGTCAGGCGTGGAAGGGACACACTCTGTGATGGCAGATGCCCAGACAAAGCAATAGCAATGTTGTAGTGATGAAATGGCATGAATGATTGCACCTGAAGGAGATTTCTGATCCAGGCAATGCCAGAGATCATTATCACAGTGTAGGTGTGTTTGTCTTGGTATGAACGCTGTCTCATCCGCAAAAGCTATGACCGTATATGCAGGTGCAATTGGCGGGATTTCTTAGAACCGCTTATGTAGGATATTCTGATTGGCTTTTGTAGTACAGTGAAAGGAAACAACATGGGTTAGCAGTTTTACTTTTTGTGTTTGCCAGCTTACCATCTGCCACCGACTCATTGTTGGTTCCTTTCATCTGTCCTGGTTGTTTTACTTGTGCCTAGTTTTTACTGATGCTCATTCAATGGAAGAGGGCAGAGATAAAGTGACAAAATATATATCCGCTGGCTGCAATTTTTTGTCTGTCTGATCAGGACTGTAGGTTAACTATAATTGTTTTGTGCACAATTAACTTTAGACAATTAAACACAGGATTTAGTCTACCTAGCTCAGAAGAAATGAAAAATAATGATTGAAATTTGTATAATTATATTACTGGATTTACTGTCATTGCATTTTTATTTGATGATCATTTAGCTGGTTCGTTATGCCCACTGTAAGTTCAGTTCGGTTAAAATGCTTCATTTGTTGTAACACTGAGTTGCATGAAGTGTTTCAAAAGCAAATAGTAGTTTCATAACCTTATGAATTAATAAAAGTGCTGTTCATATAATAAGTGTAATTATCTCATCAAATTGTGGATTTTTAAATGGAATCATATTGCGATTAGAAAAAATTGTTTTAGTACAAATCTTTCAGTGCAAGTACAATAATTGGTGAAATGCTTTAAATATGAATATTTTTGTTTTTTTATTATTAAAATTTTTAAATGATCATATATTAGAACAGGGTGGTTGTGTAGGCAACTCTGGGCACCCACATGAAATATGTCTTGAGCCACAGCATCATTAAGCATTGTTTATGATGAGAACTCTGTCAGTATTTGACCACTTGATCAGTGCCCACAGATGGCTGGACATGTTGACCACACACAAGTAGGTGCTCCACCCACACAGGCACAATACACTTAACGAGAACATTTAAATTAATTAAACTTAAATTGGTCCAATTATTCAAACCTTTGACACCACATTGCAGTAAGCTTCTCCTGCACAAATTAAGCCTGGCTAATGTCAAACGACATGTGTCACTTCATTAGAATCTGTCACCATCCCTGCGTCCTCGCAGCGAGAGCGACCCTCGGAGTATTGTCAGTGGGCCAGCGATCCCGCCGAGTGGCCTCTAACGAGCAGAGTCAGAGGAGAACAAAAAAACCAGCTCTGTCCCTCGCTGCGCTGTTTATACTTATTTGTGAAAAATACAAAATGGTACTGGCAGCGCCATATGGATAGCACCACTCCTGGACAAAGACCCCCACCTGTGCCTGATGTACTGTTGCGAATTACAGCGAAAGAGATCGGGGAAGATTGTCAAGTGACCTTTAGCTCCTACTGTGGACATGCCCTGTTAGACACCCATGAATGCACCTACTCTGTCATTTTCTATACTGCTGAATGACGGACCATGGTTCTGTCAACCACAGGATGATTTTGTCATCATCTAAACTGGTGGGTTGGGCTGTAATTATAGAGGGAGGGACACTGTCACAAGGTCTGATTTATTGACCAGGTCTGCAAGATAATCATTTGTGAGAAATGCTTTTTGATGTTGGGCACTGGGACACCTGCTACAGGTGGGTGGTAGCAAGTCTTTTAACATTCAACAGAGCATGCATCTCGCAGGTGTGGCCTTTATCAGGTGGCATGGACACCTTTGATGGATTGCACAGCTTATGGTGATCACCAAACAGACGGATGAACCGATGACATGCAGATAGACCTCATCACAGCAGTATTATGTTCGCCAGGAAACCGATTGGCGTCATCAGAGAATACGGTTCAATGGCACGTGATAACTATTACTCCATTGAAATTATAATAGCTGATAAAAATTTGAAATAAGTGCCATTCAAGTACGACAAAGGCTAACTAACAGGTAAATAGATGTGAAAAATTTAGATAATTTAATGTGGCAGTTTCAGATTTCATCACCTGTGGATCAGGTCATGTTGTATTCATTCATTAAATATGCATTGCAGACATGAAAACTACTTCAATATTTTTTTTAACTAAATATTTTGGTGTGGCTTGGTATTAGGTTTTACACAAAGTGAAAAAATTGCATTAAAATATATATAATATTTATTAACTGTGTATGTAATTTACTTTGTTAAGACTCGACAACCATATCTGTCATACAATTGGTTTCAAAAAGTTTGTCTTGAAATGTTGTAGTTTATGGATGCTTGGAAAAAGCAGAATGACACAACGGTTATTTTGATGCTTTACATCTGCAGAGTATGTTGCATTAGTTGTTGTTGTTATCATCAGTTGTTGTTGTTATCATTGTGTTTTGCCACATGTTGTGGTGGCACAATCAACGTCAATAGAAATCAGGGAGTCATCAAATCAGAAGCAAAAGAAGATCTGCACTGTGTTGACCCATGCCAGAAGCATTCAGGGCATGACCAACTGGCTAAGCTTGCTATAGGTGTTCTTGTACGTGTATAGACCCAAGAGAAAACATCCAGTGAGTGTCACTTGCATGGACATTTGTGTGTTCATATGCTGGAGGCATTTTGCGTGTACTATTATCTCTAATGGACGCAATGGCCGGTGGAGTTGTTGTTTTGTTGTCTTGTTCGCACTGGAGCCTCACAGAACAGACGTATGCTTTTCTGTATGAGTTGGACACGACTCAAGTTTGATGTTTAAGGTTTGGCCGGTTGATCTGTTGAATACAATCAAGGTGGTTCTGGTTGAGGAGCCATGTTTTGGTGTTGGTGTTGTGCCAAGGTATCTGGGTGCAGAATGGCTAGGTGGTCACATATCACATTTTTGCGACATGCCTCTTGCCCCCACAAGCTTACATATGCTTTTGTTTGGCTCTCAATTGGCACTGCATGGCTGTAATCTATAAAACTTGATTATGTGGCAAGGTGTGTTATTATCGTGATTGCTCTCACACAGTGGTCATCAAACTCAGCAGGACAGTCTGACTCGAAATGTAAGAGCTCGTTTGTTGGATGGTTTACTTCTTTCTATATAGTACAATTTCTGATGGTTGTTCATTGTAGCACATTGTGAATATCTGCTACTGTGTGCTTCATTGGTGGCTTGGGATTTATAGTTGGTGTGGTTATAGGTTCAACCACTGGCCACAGGTTGAATCACATATTGAGATGAGAGGTAGCCAATGGACTGACCATGCAGGCAGCTCGATGCTGGTGATCTGAAGCACTGGTTTTGTGCCAAGGAAAGAACGCGTGTTGTCTCTGACTAGAGAGATTCTAGTACTACAACAACCATCTGCTATGGACATCCACCATTGTTGCAATATCAAACACCTACACATAGCATGACAATATCAGTTTTGGACATCTGTTGTTTCTTCACTGTTGGCTACTGTTTGTTGTTAATCACCTACTACCAAGAAAACTACCTGGCACTGCACAACACTGGATGGAGATCTACAGAGTATTCTTGGAAATTGTGATGGCTGCAGACACAAATCTGTATTGCCCTGGGTGTACTATTATTGGAATTCCAATATATTGTGGTTCAGAGAATATCTGGTTCTATACATGACATTTCTTATTGAGTTGGTGTAATGTAAAAGGTGGCCAAGGATACAAAGATTAAGAGTCTGTACTTGAACCATGACAATTACAGTGGCAGCTATATGATTTATGTTAGTGAGAATGAAACGTGTTTTCATTTATTGCTTTGTTTTTGTTCCAGGTGTAATGAAGAAATGATACAAGACAGTCATTCAACCACACCACCCGTCTCTAGTGTCACGGGCCCGTATCACCTACAGTCATCCATCTCTCCTTCCTCACCGGTTAGTATATTTATCTATATATGTATATATATATATATATATATATATATATATATATATATATATGACATAAATTTTAATTTTTACAGTACCTTTAAGATGCTTGGAAATATTGCACTGGCAAGTAATACCACACTGACGGGGGATGAATTAAATATGGGTAATATCTTAAAATTAAATTTAACTGACAGTTTTCATCTGCCAGTGTTAGATATGTTTTCTGTTACATTACATAGAAATATATTTTTAATTTGTAAAAAAAAATTATATTACATTGAAAGCAGAATGACAAAGTGGCATCAGAAAGGAAATATCTCATTGTCTATAAGAATAACGAGATTTTTGTTAGTTGCTGTTGTTTCCATTTTTTAGCTGTTATAAATTTATTCAAACATAGAGCCGGTGTCAGTTATCAGTACACCATTGATCACAATTTTTTTTATCGTGTTTGCCTCCCTGTGGTCTTTTTTCTCTCTGGCATGCATCAGAGATGTCGCATTGTATGGATGTGTTTCCTCTGTCACTCCTAACCGCCATAATGATTGTGTCATTATCTCCTAACTTCAAACATTTTGCTCATCGTTGACTGAGCAATTTAATTAATGGCAACGTAGCTCAAAATTTGAATCAGCAACTGGAGTTAACCATATGGAAATCTGTCATCAGCAACCTTGTTGTATTGACCAACTTGTTGCATTGAGTCGAACAGAACAATATTGTCTTGATTGCGGCTTGTTTCGCAAAGATAGTGTTTGGCCGCAGAGATAGCCGCTTAGGCGCGAAATAACACTTCCTTTGTGTGGCTTGACACCAAGGTCTTTATCCAGTGCAGGGAATCACGCACGGAACCCACTATCAGAACCCCGGCTGCCGTTGGTTTTTGTCGCAAAGATCACTCCGGAATCATGAAAATGATTTCATATGCGGGTTTGATCAGTTTGATAAATCTATTGTTGAAGTCGCCAATGCCAGATGGACTTTTCTATGAGACGACATGGAAGAGTGGAGAACATCAGACACACAAAGCCATTTTACTTGTTTACTGTAAAATGCACCTGCCTTGCTGCTAATTTAGAAAAAAAATTTGCCTACATCCTGCTAACTGGGTCGTTCCAAAACATCTATCTGATAATTAGATATTAAAAAGGTTATGTGTCTTGTCATGACATGCAAGATGCGCCATAGATAGGCAGGCACCATCTATATACGTAAAAATAAATTTTAAGGCATTATGATATAAAATGGTGCCATCAGGTATTGAAATGACAACATATGGCTATAGATGGTATAGTATAATTATGTAGCATTGTTTTCAGGTTAAAACATTCATGTTTTGATATGAGATATTTAAGTTTTGATATTCATTCAGCAGGTTAATAGCATACAGAACACCTGCCTAGAAATGGTGGCAAAAATAACGTTGACTTTTTATGACAGCAGCCAAAGCAATGGCTATTGCATAGTGGTTTCCAAGTAACAAAACAGTTTTGTTGTAGTAAATTGAACAATAACAATTATCAGTATATGAATTGTGTGTTGTTATGCAATCATCAGGGGAGCTGCTGTATCAGCATATGATGATTATGCTCGTCACATTGTTTTCAGTGTAGTATTCAATTCAACTGTTCTTCCATCCAACAGGGGGAGCTGTCAACAACAGGCATCGACGAAGACAAACACTTCCCGTGTGAGCACTGCGAGAAGATCTTCACGGATCCGAGCAATCTTCAGCGGCACATCCGGTCGACGCACGTTGGTGCTCGCTCACACACGTGTCTCGAGTGCAACAAGACGTTTGCGACGTCCAGTGGGCTGAAGCAGCACCAACACATCCACAGTTCGGTGAAGCCGTTCCAGTGCGAGGTGTGTCTCAAGGCATACACACAGTTCTCGAACCTATGCCGACATAAGAGGATGCACGCCGATTGTCGCCAACAGATCAAGTGTAAAGACTGCGGCCAGGCATTCTCAACGGTGACGTCACTCAGCAAACACAAGCGCTTCTGCGAGGGTATGCTGCGCAGCGGTGTTGCCGCTACTGCAGCTGCTCGGTTTGGACTGCAGCCAGCGATGCCCGAGAAAATGAGCCAGGCAGCGGCTGCGACTCATGCCTCAGCGTTGACTGCGGCTGCGTATATGAATTTCTATGGACCACGACCGCCATTCCCATTCTACTCCCCGCTTCCGTTCCTGCCAGGAAACCCACTTGCCGCCATGACACCTCCACTGATCCCCGATGCGAAGTACACTGGCATTGCCTCTCTGACGCCGCACCTTGCGAATGCAGCACCCTCTGGTGGTCTGCTGCAGACAGCTCCAAGCACTAGCACACCAAAGCACACGATGAACAACTCAGACGAGAGTGACTATTCAGAACTGAGTGCGGCCAGCGAGTGTGATATGTCGGCGGCATCTGATGCAGATTCGGAAAGTGGATACGATATGAAGCCACGCATGTCTCTAATGCCTCGTCAGGCCCACAGTGGGGCCAGTCTCTCAGCACATTCTGGTAAGTCTGCAGCCTCGAGTACAGCGTCCTCGCTCTCTATCAATGAGGCAGACATGGGCAGGTACCAGGCTTATGACCTCACGAAACAACCAAAACATGACATGTGCAATGAAACTGGTGAACAGCCGCTAGATCTGAGCACAAGGGTGAAGGAGGTGAAAACTGAAGATGGCACACAGGCACGCAAGACGCACATCTTTGGCAGTGGTGCAGGCCGCCAACACACACCAGGTGGCAGCACAGAGCCCCCGACTGCCACAAGGAAGTTGCATTACGCCTACCCTGCAAGTTCGGTGGAACAGCTGTATAAGGAACAGCAGGCATACCACGAAGCTGCCCGCATGATGGCGCTCCGCCATCAAATGCCACTTGCTGACCACACGCTTGGTGCGATGGCAAGTCTTGGATTACTGGCGCATGCTCCACTTGACAAGTCACTGTCACCACTGACAAAGTTTGACACTGCCAGCGCTGCTGGTGTGTACCAGTTTGGCGCGATTGTCAACAAGGCAAAGGACCGTTACATGTGTAAGTTCTGCGGAAAGATCTTTCCACGCTCTGCAAACCTGACGCGTCACTTGCGCACACACACTGGGGAACAGCCTTACCGCTGTAAGTACTGCGAACGCTCATTCAGCATCTCGTCAAACTTGCAGCGCCATGTACGCAACATCCACAACAAGGAGAAGCCATTCAAGTGTCCACTCTGTGACCGCTGCTTCGGTCAGCAAACTAACCTTGACCGGCACATCAAGAAACATGAGTGTGGTGACCTGACGCATGTTGCCTCGAGTAACCTGAGCGACTCGCCACAACCAGAGCTCGATGCGAAAGATGAAGCCTACTTCGACCAGATACAACACTTCCTCGGCAAACCAGTGGCGACCTCACCGCTTGATAACAACAATGGTGATGCAGCTCTGGCAGTGGGAGGGCGCTACGCGAGTCTGAGAAGTGACGGCACTTACAGCATCAATGCGAACTTCCCGATCACTGCACAGGTCGAGAAACACAACCAGCTGCAGGAGAAGTTGACAACTATAAAACAGGAAAATGATAGCGAAGAAGACGAAGAGGAGGCTGCAGGTGATGATGAGCCTCCTCGGAAGAAGGCCAAGCAGGACACTAGCAATGACAAGGAGGCTAGGGTTGCCAAGGGCATCAACGGCCACAACATCAGTGGTTACCATGGTAACAATCACGTGTTGCCGATGCAACTTACTGCAGTTGCGAGTACCATGTAGTGTTTGTTGCCTCGGCCATTGCTGACGCAAACAGCTTGTCATATACCAAAGATAAACTTTCTACTCAGTCAGGACTCGTATATAATGTAAAGGTTTTGTATATTTACTTACTGTTTATTATTTGATATTGTATTATTGTGTTTATTTGTCATACAGCTGCCTGTACCAAAGATTTATTGTAACCACGTTATGACAAGTATGCAGGACGATATCATTGTGGGCAAATTGGCCTGGTTTGTTAGGATGTTGGGTGTGTTTTGGCTGAATCATATTCGTGCATACACACACAGTAGAAGTTTTGTTCAGGCTCCACAGTGTATTATAGTTGTTAACGATAGTTGTGTATAGTTTCAGTGTCACAAGTTATAAAATATGCCAAGCATATAGAAAGCATGGAAAGAACTCACTTGACGGTTGCTGCAGTTTACATGTCTGTAAATAAATATTGCATAACCAAAAGTTAATATCATTCATTTACGTTCATGTTTTCAACAAGATCACCAGCTTAAATTTATTTAACATAAATTCTAAGCGAACATCATGTATCTGCATTGCATCCGTTGCACCAAATTAAAGAGTATATATACATTTTATTTATATCTTAAGTATTACTGACTAACAACAAAGAACATTTTTTTGCAAGAATCATTGCAAAACTATATGTTTACTAATTTAATATATTGTTTAGTTGGGTAACTAATGTTGACTGATGGACACTACAGCTCATGTCGTCGCTGTATTAATGATTGTTTCTGCAAGTGCAATATTTTGTGAAAATGTAGTTGAAATACAACGCATTGTCTGAGTGACAGTCTATAACAAAGGTATCGTGTGTTTGGGTTTGTGGATGAAATTTTAACAGCGTTGTTTGATGCATTATTTTATTAAACCACATTCGATGTTTGTTTAACAACCCACTTTGTGGATTTCTGTGAGTGAAGAGGTTTTCAAAACAAAAAACAAATGTTTGTATTTAATGGTTGTGGTTTAATCTTACCGTGTGCCTGGTTGTTACCGCCAACTAATCAATATTTACCTACAGCAACCTTTACAATCTACAACGTAATTAACACTGAATGCATGTGTTTAAAGAGAGATTTCCTATTTTTTAATTCTTGCACAAATCTTGTATTTATCCAAACCCGCTGGTCATTTTATTGCTAATACATTGTTATTGACGCTGTATTGGTATAGGGAAATGGAATTCAGCAGGTCTGAATGTGTGTGTTTCGTTTAACGCTGTTGTCTGTGTCGACATATTATTTGTCAGTATGTAATAATATCATTCAGAAGCAACATGTATTTCACTGGTGTTCATGTAATATTATAACGACAGCTGTGTGTATATTAGAATCTCAGTATTAGGAGGAATGGGGAGAAATGGTGAATAGACACGTGAAACGCTGCGAACGTGCTTTATTTTATGCTTTGTCGCCAGAACTAAATATTACTTGAAGTCCCAGTCTTGCCTTGCTACAGATACCTTAATTGTTGCCTGATCAGATCGGCTTCCCACCTGTAGTGTCTCTGAACTTTTCGTGCGTAGTATTCGTTTTCTGTCGTACAGAATATTTTGACTAAAGTCCTGGACTGGTATATCATATTAATGGACATACTGTATTTATTAGAAGTGGAATTGATATCGTTTCTGCAAACATTGGTCATCCTATAAAATATTATATTATATCCTTGGAAGGCTGTGATGACACGGCTCGCATTTCAATTTCTACCATAATTTTCTGAACCAGTGATATTGATGCATTTCCCATAAAGTCTCTGCGTGCCCTCTGTGGCGCGTGGATTTACAGAGTGATATTTAAACAGGGTAGATGGAATCGTTCGGTGTTTATTATGTACTTCCCAAAGTAATCAGTATATTCATTTCCACCACCGCGTACGTGTCTTACGCAGGCCATACACTCTCGTTATCCCGTAAATGCATACAGAGTACCTTGTTTACAGAACTGAGATACTTAATGTTTTATTTACATGCTTTTCTACGTCTTACTCAGAATATATATAGTTGTATTTATGATGCAGTTTTATACATTGTATGGTATATTGCCGTGAACCTCAAGGCTGTTAACAACATTCAGTATCATGTAACAGTTCGAGTGAGTGTATTCGTGTATGTACATATAGATATTTTGTAAAGGGTGTTGTGTACGTCGTGTGTACATATTGACTGGTTGTCGGTGGGCGTATTGTCGACAAGGCCCGGTAGAGTGTCG
The DNA here is from genome assembly GCA_963662155.1 of Lamellibrachia columna. NCBI lineage: Eukaryota > Metazoa > Annelida > Polychaeta > Sabellida > Siboglinidae > Lamellibrachia > Lamellibrachia columna. Next base: position 15,448,331 of record OY759267.1, on the reverse strand, counting down.
GGTTGTTTCGGGCAAACGTTCGACCCTCCCGACTAGCGAGGTGCTGCACTCGGGCAACGAACAAACGCCGTGATTTCGATTTCCGTCCGAGATAGGAAAAACTAGCGAGCACCTCCGTAGCAGGAGGCTGTATTTAGCCCGTCAGACCTAGTACGACACGAGAGTGTTCGGCAGTGATGTCGTGTTGCTTGTGCTGCGGACAGACCACCCAGGAGTCGTCGAGTATTCCGGATGTTCGGTTGGTACAAGGGGTGTATATTCCTCGGTTCACTTGTTGGTGCATAGCTTTAACTGTATGTTGTTTTGCCAAATTCGTTGTGGTGTGATCCCATGCATAGGCTGCTTTTGAGCACCGACTCGGCTGTATACAGTCGCTTCGAAACGATCTATAAATATATTTGCCGGACGTTCCCTGTTACAACATAATCTATATAACATTGCTTAAAACTACTACCAAACAATAGTTTGTATTTGTTTATTTGTAATGACTGCTTCAATAATCAACCGGCCTTATATTGTAAGTCATAATTTCTAAAAAAAATTGCTGGCGGTTATGATGTTAACACAACTGGCATAAGCCCGCACCGCGTGTGTCCGGCATATATCTTTATGGTGTCGTTAATTTCGAATTCAGTTACCACTGATGGCGTTATAAATTACCTGGTTCGGTTTGATGGTGTAAATGCATTTGTGAGATGAGAATCGTCTGCGTTGGATGCGGCCGAGTTCCAATCGTTGCGTCGGTTCTTTAAAGAACGTTTCAGGGAAGGCATCGAACGCATATGCACAAATAGGGATATACAGCAGCGGTGATGTGTATTCTTATTATGTATGGTATAATTATGAGTATAATAATAAAATGACCCAACAACGTTTTCGTTAGTTCAAGTACCATTTATGTTATACACCGTATATCGTCCGCCCCCGATTTAATGCAGAAATATCTACTGCACTATATAACTTTTCGTCTGATTTATCTCGCTGCCAACAACCAACAACCGTTTCCATACACGGCATCCTGAAGTTGAAGCAGTGTCGTGTCTTTATACAGTATTCGTGTGTATAAGGTATTGTATCATACATTTTAAATGTACGATGCAGTCTGTACTAACGATGGCATTCATTGTCGAAATCATACGCTTATCACACAGTCCTGTAGTAAGGTAGTCGTGTATTATAGCACTTTGTACCTAATTTATTCGTAAGTTTTGCCTGGAAACACGTTGACGAGAAAGCTCGCACAAATCTAACATTACCAATGTTTCTGTCAATTTCCACATTGCACGTTTCCAATGTGCTGATTAGTGTGTAATCGTATATTCATCGTAATTACAAATGATTGTATACTTTGTATCCGTAATTTTATTTTAATATTAAAACGCAGCGTGAGGAAGCAGTGCCGGTGTCATGTTGCGTACTGTCAGTCGTACGCTAGTCTCACGCAAGCACGCACGCACGCACGCACGCACGCACGCACGCACGCACGCAGTATAAATTGTAATAAGCAATATGCTATTAAAACTTTTTAATAAGATGTTATTATCAGACAATACATATATTATCAGTTAATATGCATATTCTCAGACTATTACATATGCAACATTTACATAAACATAATATAAACATGTATATTCTCAGACAACACATACTCAGTGAGATGATAAATCAAATCAAATAGTTTATTGTAACTAGTTACATCAAGCACAAATACACATAGTAAAGTTCTTTACCAAAAAACATAAAGAGAACAATAAGGGAAGAATTTAATGTTATACTCCCTGTTATATATTTCGATATAGACTTCCGCACACACACATACGCACGCACGCACGCACGCACGCACGCACGCACGCACACACGGCCTAATTTATATATATATAATATATATATATAATACATATATAATGTATATTATGTGTGTGCGGAAGTCTGTATCGAAACACATACATACACATATAGTAATAAACACAAAACAGCATGCATGTGTGGATGAATAACTGTAACTAAGAGATATATATATATATACATACATATATATATATATATATATATATATATATATATATATATATATATATATATATATATATATATATATATACTCAAAACCTTTGCCACAAATCAATTCAAATGGTTTATTATTTAAGTGAGTGTATTCTCTGAGTATATATATATGTATGTATGTATGTATGTATGTATAAATATATATATACACACACACTCACTTAAATAATAAACCATTTGAATAGATTTGTGGCAATGTAATCTTCCAAAAAGTTTTTGTAAACAATTCTGGCACATCAAAAACGGCATGTACAGCATTTCGTATTTATTGCCAGCCAATCCCGTACGCCAACATGTATGACATGAGAACAAACTGTTAGCGATAATTTAATACAATAAAATAGCATATGTCTAAACTTTCGTTCAACATCCTATTTTGCTGGCCATTTCTCCATGTCTATTTTGCTCTGGGTCATAAAACGGTAATCGTCCGACACAGCAAATAACACTGCATGGTTTTCATACACTCAGTCACTCATCCCCTTGTTACTGTCTTAGATACACCACAGAATAAGTTAGTATAGCATATACACTGAAATATGTAGCAAAATTATGATGTGTGATCAGAAATATATTATATTATAGAGACGCGCAAAGGTCGTCACCAGAGCGAGGGATTTATGGTGGAAATGCAATTTCAAACCAATATGTATAGTATTTATTGAGCTCTTTTATGCATGACGTCTGAGGGTGGCTCTTAATTCTAACTCAAACAAATGTTACCTTTACCGTTCGTCCGGCGTATCGGGGTCAGGTGCTGTCGACCCTGATCTGATGTGATTAGCCGATGTATGACGCCTGGTTCAGCGGGTACATGACCGGGTCTAAGACGTCGTCTCCGCGTTGAATGGCTCCAGTCGCGAGCGTCCTTTCAATTCGGCCAGATAACGCCGGCCGATTGCTGATTGTCGACGTCTAGCCGCTCATTGGTATTGACATCCGTCACACCGACCTGCTCGTTGGCGGTATCAGAAGACACCGCCTGGTTCTATACAGAGCGTGCCGTTTGAGGTCGTTGCGCCGTGATAGTGTGTATTATTCGATAACATCGGGTCTAATACTGTTTAGATAAACTGCGGCTTGCCAACGCTGTTGTGTTGCGCTGTTAAATCGTACTTAACGAACCGAGAGGTGTCATTAGTCGAATTATTATTATTATTATTCGACGCACAGTTGGCAAGAAGACCCAGGTGGCGACACAACCACCGGATGATTGTGACATCGGGGTCCAGCTGTTGGTCCGGGTTGTTGGTCCACGCTGTTGGTCCAAGCTATTGATCGACTGGTTCGTTGCTATAGTTTTCGTGTTCGCTGACGTGCATCGCCTACATGGCTGTTGCACTAACTATATATATATATATATATATATATATATATATATATATATATATATATATATATATATATATATATATATATATATATATATATATATATATATATATATATATATATAGATATATATGCATATGCATATGCATATGCATATGTATATGTACATGTACGTGTACATGCACATGCACATGCACATGCACATACACATACATATATATACATGCCTCAATAAAAATATAACGTTAAACGACGACATTTGTGTTTCAGCTGCGAACGCACAAACTTCCGAACGCACAAACCTATGTATGCCTTAATAAAAAAAAATTTCAAGATTGTCAAACTTCGGCTGACGTCAGAACTTTATCAGCCTGCACCACACCTCGGCCTGGTGCACGCTGGACGCACTGTCGGCTGACCACTTATAGGCGATGATTCATACACCTTTGAAGCTATATGACAGTCAGTGTTATGCCATTCGTGAACACTTACCATGCAGGGTGGCATTAACTGTACCGTATTGTACTATTTCATAGCAGTGCTCTCCACTAAGGGTTGTCGCCCACATTGAAGAATCGTGCACGCGTATAGTTATACACTATAATAGAACATACCAGGCGATGTTTTAAAAAGGAAAGTTTCTTGGAAGTGAGGTATGTAACGTACCTTACAATTAAAAGTAAAGACACACCTTTGAGGAAATCGCTTTCCCAGTAGGAACCGGGAAGTAAATATAACTTCAACAATAAATAATGCACACATACGTATGCTTATGTTATAACTGTAATAAAATTGTAATGTAGACGTTTTGCACTATTAATGAAGTATCTCAACATTTACTTAAGTATGGTAAACAATATTAGGCCTATGCATATACCGCTACGTGCTTCCCTGGATGTGTCGGAGCCTCTAATCTAGACTGACATTAAATGGCGTTGTGACTGCCTTCGGTATAGCTTATACGTTTTACACTATTACAAATAATGAGACTTTTGGTTTGTCTCATTCGAAAGTGTAACCATGTGCTCTGATTACACACACTACGGAGTTTAGAATGAGAAAATACAATAAATCTAGTTTGGAGTGAGAGAATACAATAAGTATTGTACCTCAACAACGCAAACAAATTCAATTCAGAATTATTCATATAAATCACTTATTATTTCAGTTTAGTTTAATTTTCCCGTTTACGTTCATTGTTGAATATTTGCCAAACGTGGACTATGCTATGCATACACAAATATACATGTATAAAATGAATTAATGTATTATTATTATTATATTTTTTAATATATTATATATAGTGTCATCACGTAATCCAACACTGAGAGAGCAAACAAACCGCGAACTATATTGTCAACATATGCAGAATCAATAACATACTATTATATATTATACCATTGTTAAAATAGCAAACCAAATAAAATAACGTTTATTTATTGTTTGCACTAGATTATTTTTTAGTTCGCCAACAGTCGTTGGATGTTAATTCCTAAATTAGACGCATTTTAGAATAAACGCGCAAGCAAATAGCGAAACAAATGTGCATTGTGAAAAGACAGCAGGTGTGTGTGTGTGTGTGTGTGTGTGTGTGTGTGTGTGTGTGTGTGTGTGTGTGTGTGTGTGTGTGTGTGTGTGTGAGTGAGTGAGTGAGTGAGTGAGTGAGTGAGTGAGTGAGTGAGTGAGTGAGTGAGTGAGTGAGTGAGTGAGTGAGAGAGAGAGAGAGTGTGTGTGAGTGAGTGCGTGCGTGCGTGAGTGAGTGAGTGAGTGAGTGAGTGTGTGAGTGAGTGAGTGAGTGTGTGTGTGTGTGTGTGTGTGAGTGTGTGTGTGTGAGCGAGCGAGCGAGCGTGCGTGCGTGCGTGCGTGCGAGCGAGCGAGCGTGCGTGCGTGCGTGCGAGCGAGTGTTTTTTGTGTTTGTTTGTGTGTGTGTGTGTGTGTGTGTGTGTGTGTGTGTGTTCGTGCGTGCGTGCGTGCGTGCGTGCGTGCGTGCGTGCGTGCGTGCGTGCGTGCGTGCGTGCGTGCGTGCGTGCGTGCGTGCGTGCGTGCGTGCGTGCGTGCGTGCGTGTGTGTGTGCTAAGCTTTACGGTATTAATTTTTGACAATATTTTTTTTAGTTCCATGCACGTTTTTAATAATGGACTCCACTTATTAAAAAAGTTAAACTCGGGTTCCTGAATGAGGATTTAGGCGCTAGATAATAAATAATAATCATTATTATTATTGTTTTTGTCATTGTCAGTATCAGTTTCAATATCATTATTATTATGATTGTATGCGCCTGCTGGTATTAATGAAAACATGCCATGCGTACCGGTAGGGCAGCAAATGCATGCATGAATGACTATGCATAACTAATAAAAATGGCATATCGTGTTTCACAATAAATGGTGCGCCGATTTTAATCAAATGACGTGCGACATCACATCTCCCCGCCTTTGTTTGCATAACTCATATCATTTAGGATGTTGCTAACGACTTTATGATACGATAGAACGTACACGTTATATCGGTGGTTGGTTAATGTTCCATGTTACCCCGGAAACGTCTGCACATTGTAACGATATAATATTGCGATGTTTCCGCTGAATGGGTCTTTTGGAATGGTTCGTTATCTGTTGTGTTGAGGGAACATAATATTATCTCTACAAAGCAAGTTTTTTAATCACTGCATGAAATAATAATCATATTATAATAATAAAGTTTGTTGAAACAATGTTTATTGCAACTAGATTGAACGAGACTTGTGTTTATGTTTTGTTATATTTCAGTGGGACTTTCCCATCACGACGCTACGTCGTCGTGTGACCGATCAATCAAGTGGATTTATTTTAAGCAGATGTTGTACACGACTCTTTGTTATTGTCAACCGATCCTACTCGATAAGATATACGATTTAACCCTCACCTGTGTGCACTTGAAAAGTAAGTTTTGACTTTGAGATAACTATTATAAATAAAATGAAAATGAAATGCAATATATCAGGAAATAAATAATTATTTCAAAACATATGGAGCTGGGGTATACAACATTAGGAATGCATGATATTATTGTTAAACAGCCAAATTCTAGGAAAATATACATGTAAGTTACACATCACCCCTGGTGGATACATATATACGCTATTTGTATATCACTATAGCTTGTGCTTTGGAACTGGGAGTGGATTTTAAATATCCATAAAGTAAACTATATTATTTCGCCGATGTATTGTTGTAGTTGCAGTCGACGACATTTGTGTTGATAAAATCCGTGTGAGACACGCACGCACGCACGCACACATACACACGCTGAATAACGAATGATAAGCGCTTTGGTGATTCCTGAACAGTTCGTTCATGGTCAACAAAAGTGATAATATCAGTGCCTCCTTATATGCACGTGTACTCAGTCAGTAAGAACAATCACCCTTATTATTATACACGTTATGAATAATCAACCTTATTATATCATCCATTATACGATAAAGGTATAAGGCAACGAAAATGTGCTCATTCTGTCGCGGCGTTTTGGAGCCACATCATATTTATTTCTTCGGCAAGCGGCAAGCACAAACGTTGTCGCCCCCCGGAAAGGCGACATCCTCTGCCTGGATCCGGGGCACGCTCGTCATCTTTGTCGGTAGATCCATCAACTGCGCGCGCACGCGTCGAAACGAGATGAAAGACGCGCCGACAATTTCCGATCGGCGCCGACTGAAACTGACCGAAACAGCGGGAGAGAGACACGCCGAGCTGCTCACCTGAGCGCGCGCTCTCAGGCGGCGCGATTCGTCTAATCTCTGTAATTACTTTTGGCGCGAGTAGCATTTCAAGTGCCGTCCGAAATCGTCGGGAGAATCCGGGCGAATTGATCTCGGGAGGATTAATGAGATTTTACTCGGATGCAATCGGTAGTGTCTGCGATAGGAGACACGCAGTTGCAACGACTGATATGTAATGATGGCGACCGCATGCATACGTCACGTTCTGTTTTACGTCACCCTATAATACTTTCCTATTTTATATTACGCAGAAATGTGGCGATTTAACTTAGTTTTATTCAGATGAAGACATAGTTATACAGTCACATAAATATGGCAAAAACTTGGATGATAAAGTTAAAGTATTAATGGTTATTTCCTTTGGGGTCCATGAAGACAATATGGCCAAGCATACACTGACAATACGGGAAAGCACAATAATTTATCATATGACTATACGATCATGACATACACCTCGTTGATACGCCACCAAGCAACCTGCTGGACAACTTGACTAATAATAAAAGAACTCGCTATTTTCCATTCTTACGGAATGTAATCCACATGCAGGAATTTCTTTACATCTATTTTACAACTGTGTCTATATTGTAACATTATATATAGAGAACATAAACATATGGACACATTCTATACATCACACATTAAAAGCTTCTAAAAAGAGCGTGAATGGAAAGTCATAATTATTAAAAAAAACACAGTAAGAAAAAATCCTATTTACACTTTCAACACAGTATTTGCTAGGTCCCCAAACACCAGTGTATACACAGTTATACGTCGCGTATACCGTGTCACCATAACATGTCTGACATTGTCTGTATTGATGTCGGTTGTGAAGTCTTGTCGCGTGCTTTCTCTTGGTAGAAAAACTGTCGCGTGCTTTCTCTTGGTAGAAAAACGTCACTTGAAGACGATGGTCGATTGCGGTTGCTGCTGTGAAAAATGTGACTTTTATTGACGTTTATCGAAGAAACTGAGAAACTGAACGTGACTTTATAAAGGGCTGTCGCTGCCTGTCAGTGTGACGTCAATGTGACGTCAGACAACTACCTGAATCTGGTCATTCAGTGTTTTGCCAGACAAAGATGGACATCCATTTTTTGTGAAGTTGTTAAGAATGCAGCTGTCAATATATTCAACGAACCTGCTCGTATTCAATATCCTGGAATCACTCTTCATGGTGGTGAATTGTTAATTTTATAATGCCTCTGTAGTAGTGTTGGTGCGGTGCGAATTGTCATAGGAAGAACGTGCAAGACTGTGTTTGTTATGAATAAAATGGTGCATGTGACCTAGATGAGATAACAATTGTCATAGGAAGAACGTGCAAGACTGTGTTTGCTATGAATAAAATGGTGCATGTGACCTAGATGAGATAACAATTGTCATAGGAAGAACGTGCAAGACTGTGTTTGCTATGAATAAAATGGTGTGTGTGACCTAGATGAGATAACAATTGTCATAGGAAGAACGTGCAAGACTGTGTTTGCTATGAATAAAATTGTGCATGTGACCTAGATGAGATAACAATTGTCATAGGAAGAACGTGCAAGACTGTGTTTGCTATGAATAAAATGGTGCATGTGACCTAGATGAGATAACAATTGTCATAGGAAGAACGTGCAAGACTGTGTTTGCTATAAATAAAATGGTGCATGTGACCTAGATGAGATAACAATTGTCATAGGAAGAACGTGCAAGACTGTGTTTGTTATGAATAAAATGGTGCATGTGACCTAGATGAGATAACAATTGTCATAGGAAGAACGTGCAAGACTGTGTTTGCTATGAATAAAATTGTGCATGTGACCTAGATGAGATAACAATTGTCATAGGAAGAACGTGCAAGACTGTGTTTGCTATGAATAAAATGGTGCATGTGACCTATAGATGAGATAACAATTGTCATAGGAGGAACGTGCAAGACTGTGTTTGTTATGAATAAAATGGTGCATGTGACCTAGATGAGATAACAATTGTCATAGGAAGAACGTGCAAGACTGTGTTTGTTATGAATAAAATGGTGCATGTGACCTAGATGAGATAACAATTGTCATAGGAAGAACGTGCAAGACTGTGTTTGTTATGAATAAAATGGTGCATGTGACCTAGATGAGATAACAATTGTCATAGGAAGAACGTGCAAGACTGTGTTTGTTATGAATAAAATGGTGCATGTGACCTAGATGAGATAACAATTGTCATAGGAAGAACGTGCAAGACTGTGTTTGTTATGAATAAAATGGTGCATGTGACCTAGATGAGATAACAATTGTCATAGGAAGAACGTGCAAGACTGTGTTTGTTATGAATAAAATGGTGCATGTGACCTAGATGAGATAACAATTGTCATAGGAAGAACGTGCAAGACTGTGTTTGTTATGAATAAAATGGTGCATGTGACCTAGATGAGATAACAATTGTCATAGGAAGAACGTGCAAGACTGTGTTTGCTATGAATAAAATGGTGCATGTGACCTATAGATGAGATAACAATTGTCATAGGAGGAACGTGCAAGACTGTGTTTGTTATGGATAAAATGGTGCATGTGACCTAGATGAGATAACAATTGTCATAGGAAGAACGTGCAAGACTGTGTTTGTTATGAATAAAATGGTGCATGTGACCTATAGATGAGATAACAATTGTCATAGGAGGAACGTGCAAGACTGTGTTTGTTATGAATAAAATTGTGCATGTGACCTAGATGAGATAACAATTGTCATAGGAAGAACGTGCAAGACTGTGTTTGCTATGAATAAAATGGTGCATGTGACCTATAGATGAGATAACAATTGTCATAGGAGGAACGTGCAAGACTGTGTTTGTTATGAATAAAATGGTGCATGTGACCTAGATGAGATAACAATTGTCATAGGAGGAACGTGCAAGACTGTGTTTGTTATGAATAAAATGGTGCATGTGACCTAGATGAGATAACAATTGTCATAGGAGGAACGTGCAAGACTGTGTTTGTTATGAATAAAATGGTGCATGTGACCTAGATGAGATAACAATTGTCATAGGAAGAACGTGCAAGACTGTGTTTGTTATGAATAAAATGGTGCATGTGACCTAGATGAGATAACAATTGTCATAGGAAGAACGTGCAAGACTGTGTTTGTTATGAATAAAATGGTGCATGTGACCTAGATGAGATAACAATTGTCATAGGAAGAACGTGCAAGACTGTGTTTGTTATGAATAAAATGGTGCATGTGACCTATAGATGAGATAACAATTGTCATAGGAAGAACGTGCAAGACTGTGTTTGTTATGAATAAAATGGTGCATGTGACCTATAGATGAGATAACAATTGTCATAGGAGGAACGTGCAAGACTGTGTTTGTTATGAATAAAATGGTGCATGTGACCTATAGATGAGATAACAATTGTCATAGGAGGAACGTGCAAGACTGTGTTTGCTATGAATAAAATGGTGCATGTGACCTATAGATGAGATAACAATTGTCATAGGAGGAACGTGCAAGACTGTGTTTGCTATGAATAAAATGGTGCATGTGACCTAGATGAGATAACAATTGTCATAGGAAGAACGTGCAAGACTGTGTTTGCTATGAATAAAATGGTGCATGTGACCTATAGATGAGATAACAATTGTCATAGGAAGAACGTGCAAGACTGTGTTTGCTATGAATAAAATGGTGCATGTGACCTAGATGAGATAACAATTGTCATAGGAAGAACGTGCAAGACTGTGTTTGTTATGAATAAAATGGTGCATGTGACCTAGATGAGATAACAATTGTCATAGGAAGAACGTGCAAGACTGTGTTTGTTATGAATAAAATGGTGCATGTGACCTAGATGAGATAACAACAAAACATTCTTTCTTCTCTACAACTTATCGACGAAATAAGGCACTGTTTTCCATAACAAGCGCCTGATTAACAATGGGGGGGGGGGCGGTGGTACACACGTTTTGTAGGGACCTCTACACCGAATGCGTGAAAGACGAAGATCGAGACTCGTGGTATTGACAATGTGGGTAGCACCCTTTACCTTAGCGTTTATTCAAATATATGTTTTAGTACAAGTACTCGCATATTGTTGTTGGTGACGTCATACAAATATACATACAAGAAGTCCAAAAGAAATCTTGTAAGTATTGATCTGACGCGTGATGTCCCCGCACTGAGCAGAGCCAGACGTTGGGGTTCACTGTGGATCGGTGCTCATCTTTGATCAGTTTCAACCTGGACAAAGACCTCTCTCGACTACGGTTATCGTAGCTGATATGTGCGAAGCAATACCTCCATATTGCATGGGGAAACACCCTTGAGATTTCTCTTGATCAACATCTGACACATCGTCTGCTCTGGTGAGACGTCATGCCCCAGTTAACCTGTGAGTTTAAGCAACTAGTACTAGTAGAACGTACCAGTTCATTGGTTAGAGTATCATCCAGATCCGATGAATACACATTGTGTGGGGGCACCTCTTTGTGGGGGGGCCTGATACGAGTGTACCATGTGTAACAGGGTTAATCCGGCATTGTTTTCCATATACCGCAAACAAATTATGATAATGTCAGAAATACGCCTCAAAAAGGCAGATGTTGTAATGTTATTTTTTGTGGTTGTCTCTCGCAGTGAACCAGGTTTTACAACCATAAAAATATTAGCTAAATTTAGTACCGACTGCGCCCATGTCAACCCCAGTGCAAAAGAAAGACAAACACGATTTCTGAGCAATTGTACAGTTTTCACAAGCGACAAGACGATAAAAGAGGATATTAAATAGAAATGTTTAAGATATGAAATGGTTACGAAAATACGATAGACGTATTTGTATCATATATATATATATATATATATAAGCAGGGTAGGAGCACTAGAAGACACGAAGTAACGTTATAAAAAATATACAAGAAACTGTTGATTTTCACAGAGGACCACATTTTGGAACACACGCAGTATGTACTTGTTATATAAATGCTAACAACGTGAACGTCTAAAAATTAAATTGACAAATATATTAGAAGGGTGGGTTACACGCAGAGGAATAATCGCTGGACTCCCGATAAGCCAATGGCCATGTTCACTCGCCATGTTCACTCGCCATCTGCTTTTTGTATTGGATGGCAATCTTGTGAAATTTTTTTATAAAACGCGATCTACCATTTGGTGATCGGAAAAGATGAATCGCGACTCGCGAACCGGAAACGCTTCCGGTTGGTCCGACGGAGGCAATCTGTGAGACCCGTGCTGCCGCCGAGTGGGCCTGCATCTTGGCGTTGATAAAAATCTAATAAATCAGCGAGAGAATCGGCCACATTCAGCGTCTGATTACGGCGCGTCAATTACGTAGCCGACAGACGGATAAAGATCGCATTTTACCTGCGCCGCTTTGTGACGGCGCCTTTGTGCGATCTCGCGCTCGAGTCAGTCGCACGGCGATTGACGTCGACATTTTTATTGCACCTGCCCCGAATTAATTGATCGTCGCTTTGTGCGGCGAATTATTGATGGGCCTAATAACATAACAGATGGACCCCGGGGAGATAATGTCCACCGTCCGTCGTCGCTGGCACACGTGTAATTACTGTTTACAATGCGGATTAATAAAGGGCGAGCAGGAAATTAAAGACGGGCCGCGATAAAGATGGTTCAAGTCGAGCCCTGTCATGTCGTAAGCCGCTGATTTACTCAACGTAAACAGATCGACCGTGCGGCGGTTAGCGTGCTTGCGTCACGGGGCCGAGTCGATGGAGGCGGAGAGTGGAGCGGCGTTAACTTGAGAAAGGATTTAGAAGCGGTTCGGTTGACGCGAATGTAAGTCCATCTTCGCGTGACGACGTGGCTTATAGAGCGGCGGTGGCTGTCTACGTAACGGGATTGGTGTTGTTTGAATAGTTACGTCGCGTCAAATAGAGACAGATGCACACTTGTTAACAACAACAACAACAACAACAACAACAACAACAACACATTCACAATCACAATCACAACCACCAGCACAACCACCTCCAAAACCACCGCGCACACGTCTCGTGCCCCACGCGACGTCTCCCGGGCGAGCGACTATTTTACGTCACAGCTCATGTTACGTGGCACGTGTCCTTATCGGCCGTCGACGCGTCTCACGAAGCCCCTGTTCGCTAAACAGCGCGATAGCGCTGCCACCCGACACCCGATTGAATGAGACGGGAGGGCCTGGGGTCGCAGGATGACGGGATCCCTGCGCCGTAGGGGTATCGCAGCCCACGGCCGCCGGATGGAACAGTTCTTCCTGTCTCGATTGTTTACACAGGTCGGATAAAGCGTGGATCTGTCGAGACGCGTGCCATTTGCCGGGTTATAAAGTAGTCGTATTTATCGTGAATCGGGACGTCTGCGCGATTATAAAAGTTTTTGTTTATACGCGCGATACATACGATGGGAGTCGGATGTTGATGCGTGGAAAAAGTATCACTTGTGGTGGGACGCGCACGCTCTCCTGATCGGCTGGGACCACTCTGATGGAGGTGACTACCATCGTTTCCTCTTTGTCGCGCTTGCGCATCTTCTTCCAATGAACGCATTGTTTTTATACAGGACAAGCATCTGTTTCTACACAAACTGCTCAAATTGCTGTACACTTCCTCCACTTACGAACACATTCATTGTAAAACCACACCGACTTTCCACTGGTACATTCGACAGAAGAAGCTGGTTATGTACGTTTTTCTATCATTGTATGTAACCACGCACCATTATACATGTGTGTGTGTGTGTGTGTGCGTGCGTGCGTGCGTGCGTGCGTGCGTGCGTGCGTGCGTGCGTGCGTGCGTGCGTGCGTGCGTGCGTGCGTGCGTGCGTGCGTGCGTGCGTGCGTGCGTGCGTGCGTGCGTGCGTGCGTGCGTGCGTGCGTGTATATATATATAGGTAAGAGGCAAGGGGTGGACGAAATTGGCCCCCCGGTGAGATACCGCTGACAAAACACGGATAAACACAGACGAGCCTGATGTGCATTGCTTTGATAGAGTTAGTCGATTTGTAGATTTTTGGACGCCATTACTAATATCCGAATATATTTAGATGTAAATGATGATTTGTAGCGCGAAATGTCGACCGACGAACGTTGGACACACGTCGATCCTCGAACATTCTACTTCTGTAATAACACGTGTTTACATTGTTTGTGCACGAATTCATTTGATTTAATCAGCCAAATTATCCTAACAATTGTGTACTAATTAACAAAGGAATACTAAATGGTTGTACATGTTTTAATACTCCCATCACTGTACAACGGTGTTACCGCTCCTACGGGAGACGATCGTTTACACACTTCGTGTTCCGCCTGAATGCACTGAAGCAGGGGTCCGGGGCGGACCATGAAATACAGCTGCCCGGCCCGGGTCCGCCCCTGGACATGCGATGTTGAGCCCCGGTCCAGGACCGCGTCCGCCAGCTGAACATCGTCTCTTGCTGGCGTATTTGTGACTTCTGTCAGCGACACCGTTTGATACTTCGGGGAAGCCTCGGGCTTTGTTTACGCCAGCAGATAATGAGACGCGCACACCGCCTCTCGATTTCAAGCGGGTTGCGAGCGTTATCGGGACGGGGAAACTCTACCGGGGCGGCCCACTTCCTACTCCAGCTGCACCGTCTTCCCGTTGATAAGATGCTACGCGAAGGTCGCGACTCTCACGACCTCTTATCTCGGATCATCTGCCGTCTCTCCCCGCCTGGTGGCGAGCGGCGGACGGAGTCGATGAACCGCGAAGATCGCTCCGGCCACGGCCACCGACAAGGTGGCTTCAGTTGCGTAGTCCGTAGGAGGAAACATACAATCGGGTAGATGTTTATGAAGATCATGTTTTTCGTAAACACAAAGTTGATATCTTGAAACGTGACATTGCCAATCGAAAATATTACGTTGTACCCACGCCCAGGGAGCGAAACGTGTCCAACAGACCACCGTTTCGTTTGTCTACGCTAAAAAATGGATGGGTTAGTGTTACAAACATCCCAAAAGTAATTTCTGCAGCATGTTAGTAAAGCG
Organism: Lamellibrachia columna; assembly: GCA_963662155.1. Lineage (NCBI taxonomy): Eukaryota > Metazoa > Annelida > Polychaeta > Sabellida > Siboglinidae > Lamellibrachia > Lamellibrachia columna. The sequence continues at coordinate 15,433,166 of OY759267.1, read as the reverse complement.
CAGCATGTTAGTTAAGTGCAGTAAATACGAATTGTAACAATTGTAAATTAATTTGGATAGCTGTTTTGTTGGTTTTTAGAATCCTGAAACACACGCACGCACGCACGCACGCACGCACGCACGCACGCACGCACGCACGCTAGTGCCCTGCGCGGGCCTAGAATTTGATCCCAAGCCCGGCCCGCAAGTAGCAGTTAGAGTCCAGGCCCGGCCCAGGCCCGCAATAATTTTTCAAGCCCGGCCCGACCCAGGCCCGCAAACTAGAACTTAGGCCCAGGCCCGGCCCAGGCCCGAACCAGACCGTGAATGTTTGGCCCAGGCCCGGCCCAGCCCGCAAGTTTCAGGCCCAGGCCCGGCCCATACCCGCGGGCCAAAGATGGGTAAGCCCGCGGCCCGCAAGCCCGCGGCCCGCTAAGTTTAGAGAAGATAAACCTATAATCTTATAACAAAGACAAAAAACAAATAAACTGTAAAACAGTTTATTTGTCCATATTGTGCTGGACGAGTTCTAAAAATACAACACCACCAACTTCTTCAAACGGACGAATATCCTGAAGAAAAATAAAGAAAAACTTCTTAGTGTCATTACTATTAAATATGATAAGATTTGTTATATTTGACTTCAATGTATTGGCTTATGGTTAGGGTACGAGATTTGTTTATCTAACCCTGACTTAACCCTTATGCAAGCCATAACCCCAATTTATATTGTTAATTGAATTAGGTCAACTAAGTTAACATAATTTAATATGATATTTCAATTAAATGTCACCCACTGGCACTGACACCCAGTGGCATTTCCAGCAGGCCTGCAGTCACTAGCCTGACACAGACAGGTTCAGACATGTGTGAATTGGTACAAGTGTGAATGATTTAGGACTGGGGAGAAATACCAATTACCAACTGGGTTGGGTACTGGGTAGTGGACTAGTGGCCTAGTGGGCACTTGGCAGTGGGCAGGTCAGTCAGGTGGGCAATGTTTGGAGGGAAGACCTAGACAATAGAATGTCCACTGGTAGTGCCAAAGTTGATGTTTAATCATGGCTTGATTGCCTCTACAAATATTTCTAAAGTAAACATTTGGGGCTGGCTACTTCCAGCCAAGTGAACTTATGGGGCCATTAGATTCCACGCAAGGTCTCAATTTGCAACTATATAATACTAAAGAAATAATTTTAAGCATTCATTAACCGGAATTACAATTTATAATCAGGTTTTATTAAAAAATAAAGTAATAATCGGTGTTTTTTATGAATATTTTTATTATGTCCAGGCCCAGCCCAGGCCCGGCCCGGCCCGCTCACACTAGGCCCAGGCCCGGCCCAAGCCCGATGTGTTTAAATTGTTTTCAGCCCAGGCCCGACCCGGGCCCGCAGTATGTAGGCCCAGGCCCGGCCCGGCCCGCGGAATTATGTAGAGGCCCGGCCCGGCCCGGCCCACGGACTGCGGGCCGGGCCGGGCTTGGACCCAAAGCCCGGCCCGCGCAGGGCACTAACGCACGCACGCACGCACGCACGCACGCACGCACGCACGCACGCACGCACGCACACACACACACACACACACACACACACACACACACACACACACACACACACTACGCAGTGGCAGGAAACCATTGAATCAGGTGTTAGAATTCCAGACATCCCTAGTGGATTTCCCAACAGCGGTATTCTGGTTGACCTTTCAGGAGGTGTCTGACATATACTTCACCGATTTGAAAGAAGAGAACAAGGTGGTCAGTGTTCCTCATCTGCCAAGAGATCAGCGGACGACGGCAGTGGCAGTGGATGCTATATATGCTGTTCGCAATTGGTTGTTCCATGCACATTGATGAAACATTTGGAGCCATTGCAAGATGCTACAAGAATAAACTTATTAAAGATGTTCCTGCTGGTACAAGTATCGTGCACTTCTGTTGTGATTGCTACAGCCAGTGAACAGTACAGAGCTCCTGACCCACAGCGGTTCTTCACTGTGTCGGCCACAAGGCAGGACTTCTGAGTTTTTTCTGTGAGACATGGAACAAGGAAGAATAGCTAGCACCAACCACGGACTTGTGTAGCCTGTATCTAGGCTTCAAGGAGGAAAGTAAGAGCGTGCTAATTATACAAGGTTCAGTCACATGCGTGCCTGACATGGAGTCCACTCAAGAGGAAACGAACACTGGAGTAATTCTTCACACTGTATACAGTGTCCAGAATGAAGACGTAGAACGAGTGATAATCCATGCAAACGACACAGACATCATTGTCATATGCATGTGTTATGTATATGCATGCTTCTACGCTGTTGAAACAACTGCCAGAACAGTGGGTTCTGCACTGCACCAGATAACTACCTACCCATCCATGAGACGTGGGCTGCACTGGGCCCTGCACAATGTCGTTTACTTCCAGTCTTAGTGGACGAGATGCAACCAGCTATCCATACTTTGCTGGTCAGAAGGTGTGGCTGAATTCGAATTCGAAGCCTCCGATCTTGGAAAGCTCAGGGTGGAAAAGTTTCTGAACAACAAGTCCTCGCTGATAAAGCTGCTACCCCATCAGAATATTCTTTCCTTCAGCATTTGAGACGTGCTGCTTTAACGACTATGATATATAAGAGTCCTCATGTCTGCAAGCCCAATATCCCACTGAAGAATACGGGTGGGTTCTGGATAATGGCAAGTTTGTCCCATTGGCATCAAGACAACCTGCCTGTCCACGGCAGATGACCGAGACCATATCCCGTGGATGTACCAAAGGATGCAACATGAACTGTTCGTGCGCCAAGAATAGCTTTGCGTGTTACACATTCACCGATCCTGGTACCAGGGATCGGTGAACAATGCAGCCGTGCGATGTTCACTGCAAACTTTGACAACAGCGATAGCAATGAATCAGACAGTGACAATTCACTGAAACTGGCAGTACTAAAGTGTTTCAACTGTCAACTTTCCAGCAATAGTGCACGATGCACAAACTGTACATAGCTTCAAACATGTGGACAGATACTTTTATGTGTATTATTTAGTTTGCTCAGCAACCATTAGTATAGCTTCGTGGGAGACAACCTTAAGTTCGATCCCCGCTATGGTCCCGGGCGAGAGATGGTTGTCTGTGACCTACCCGACCTAGTGATGACAAGGCATTCTCTGTGACCTACCTAACCTAGTGATGACAAGGCATTCTCTGTGTCCTGTTAATTTACTTAAAGCCAAATATTGTAATCAAGTTATTCATAAACGAAGGGTGTGTAAATCAATGTTATTCCATAACATATAAATATGCTAAAATAAAATGGAAACGTAGTCAAATTGAACTTGATACATTTCCTATATTTCGCTCGACTTACGTGTTTTGTGGGTAGGGGGAGGCAATCGCCTATATGTTTGTTTAACAGTTGCGGATTCCAATACGTTTTGCCTCACTGTGAGGTAGATTCATAGCATTGACTAATGTAACAGCAGTGGCACACATGTGGCTCAATGTAACAGCAGTGGCACACATGTAGCTCAATGTACACACATGTGGCTCAATGTAACAGCAGTGGCACACATGTAGCTCAATGTACACACATGTGGCTCAATGTAACAGCAGTGAGACACATGTGGCTCAATGTAACAGCAGTGGCACACATGTTGCACAATGTAACAGTAGTGGCACACATGTGGCTCAATGTAATAGCAGTGGCACACATGTGACTTAATGTAACAGCAGTGGCACACATGTGGCTCATAGTAACAGCATTGGCACACATGTGGCTCAATGTAACAGCAATGGCACACATGTGACTCAATGTAACAGCAGTGGCACACATGTGGCTCATTGTAACAGCAGTGGCACACATGTGGCTCAATGTGACAGCAGTGGCACACATGTGGCTCAATGTAATACACATACATGAATTAAATTCTCAAATTCCTTAAAAAAGGACAAATTTAATCTATTTTGAACCAACATTTCATATATGGTCACATAAATTTACCTTTTATTCGGCTCAATTTGGTAGCATTAGTGACAAAAATTTAATTGATGTACACATGTTGTATGAGCTAACTTCGTGCGTGGGAAGAAGAAATGCCGTAGTTTGTGATGGCCGCAAAAAACACCTTTTCGCGTATTATATAGAGTAGCTTGTTTACAAAGTTGTCCACCCAGATTGTGATCTTAGCTATATACAGATGTTATTTTTCGAGGCAAACCCTTTACAGCACTCCATACATATATTAACATATATTAACACACATATAAAAATTATATATATATATATATATATATATATATATATATATATATACGTGTCGGGAGGAACAAGGTGGACATATAGGGAGACACAATGAATCACGGATAGCCGAAGACATTCCCAGAGACGTTCACATGTATACCTTTGGGACTGACTGTTTCTTTGAAACGGAGGTCCGGTCGGTGTTAAAATAACACCCCAAGGCCATCCCAGGCGTGCGTGCGTGCGTGCGTGAGTGCGTGCGTGCGTGCGTGCGTGCGTGCGTGCGTGCGTGCGTGCGTGCGTGCGTGCGTGCGTGCGTGCGTGCGTGAGTGCGTGCGTGCGTGCGTGCGTGCGTGCGTGCGTGCGTGCGTGCGTGCGTGCGTGCGTGCGTGCGTGCGTGCGTGCGTGCGTGCGTGCGTGCGTGCGTGCGTGCGTGCGTGCGTGCGTGCGTGCGTGCGTGGATATTTAGTTAAGGATATGTTGTATCCGCTACTTATGTTGAAAGCAGAGACAACTGGTTGGTAAAGGTCTCAGTTTAGATAAAGTATTCCTTAACGTAGCGATATCGTTGTTTATGCGCAAGATATTAGTATTACTGTAACGCATTCATTATAGCGAGTCACAACAAACCAACTCATAACAGGATCACATAATCTAACTTTGTTTACGGAGTTCAAGAGCGCCTCATTATGTATCGTTAACGAGTCGCTGTAATTACTGCGTAAACCCAGTTACTTTAAACATCAATTAAACTCAACAACAGTGTGAATATTGATAGATTAAGTTTTAAATTAGATGTAAACCGAAAAAACCAATGATAATCGTTCAGTGCATTGTGCCACCGGGTAGCGCTGCTGTGGAGAGAGTGGGCGACGTCGCATGTCTAACGATCGGGTCATTCGGTACGACAGAGGTAAAAAGAGCCTTCCCTATTAAACCAGAGCTCGTTTTGAGGACGCCACGGTCAGATGGGTCGCAACGTTGTGCGATTTCCGTCCGTGCGCGACGTGTTCGTCGCCTGCATTGTCAATCCGCGTAACAGGCGCACTTTGATATCTACCGTCTATTATCGCTCACTTCTTATATCTGCCGCATATCATCGCCTACCGCTGACGCCAACTGATATGGCGCGATCGCCACTTAGATTGTTGATGCCGGCTGATGCGACCGATGACTGGGGTGATGGTGTCACGGATCCGGGCGGTGTCAGCGTGTCATGGGTCGCGTGTTGCTACGCCAGGATGCGACTCCATTAACCCGCTTGTCATTACTCCAGCCGGGTTACGGGATCTGATAGCGCCCGGGATGATTGGGTTGCGTCCGCGTCTTGCTATCGGTAAATCGAAGCGTTTGCGCAACTAAATTTGTAAGTATGCCTATATGACTATGAGAAGGTGATTTTTAGCAGCATTTGGTTCCTCTGTCCGTTCCATCTACTGTAGGCCTACGTCGTGTAATTGTTATTGTATAAGAGTGAAGCTTGTCTAGCAAACTGGTAGCAATAGCGATAGTTGACGTGGTAATGCACTTCCGGCCCTCAAGTTGTGCACACCATAACTCGTTAAATGTACCTATGTTATTATACAATAAACCATTGGTATTAGTATTATCGTCACATTTTATGTTAGTTGTTTTAATAAATAATATAAGGAAATGTGTTATTGTTTGTTCTCTCTGTTTTAATTCTAAATGTGTTTATGTGTGAAATGTTATCGTTGGGACCCGGAAGTGAGCATTTATGGCTAATGATGGACAAATATGCATAACACCAACATGACGGCTAACTAGACTTGCGTCCCCTATTGACGGCGCACTGTATGTAAACAAGGATGGTTCGTCTCAGTTTGGGTGGTTCGACCAAGCAACTATGAACCACTTTTTGGGATCAACGAGTTTAGCCAAGCACGCGGGTAGTTCTGTACAAAACGAGTGCCTAAAGTTTATTCATGAACTAGCGTAGGCCTACTGGTTGTTGGTGTGTCATTATTTAACAAGATTTAACAAGATTGCCACCTCAAACAACAAGTTCCAGATGGCAAGTGGACAAGGAAGCCATTGGCTTATCGAGAGTCCAACAATTTTCTCATCTATGTGTAGCCCGCCCTTATCAAATATCTGTCAATTCTATTTTAAACATATTCACAGTACTAGCATTAACACAATCATTTGGCAGTTTGTTCCATTCATTTATCACCCTCTGTGAGAAAGAGTACTTTCTCGTGTCCAACCTACACTGCTCCTTAACTGATGCTGCTTTGTGTCATCTGGTTCTACTGCCTTCTTTAAGTTTGAAGAACATATTCCTGTCAACATCCACATAACCATTCACTATTTTAAACACTTCTATTTGGTCTCCTCTTAGTCTCCTGGTCTCTAGTGTTGTCAAACCACATTGTAACAAGCGACTTTCGTAACTAAGGTCTCTCAATTCTGGAATCATTTTGGTTGCTCTTCGTTGTATTCTTTCTAGCTTGTCTATGTCCTTTTTTACGATATGGTCTCCATGCTTGAATACAATATTCCAAATGTGGTCTAACTATTGCTTTGTACAGGGGTATAATTAGCTGTTTCTCCTTATACATTATAGTTCTCTTAATTAGCCCTAGAATTTGATTTCCTTTCGACGCAGCAATCCCACATTGCTCTGAAACTTTCATGTCAGCACTAAATGTTACTCCTAAGTCCTTTTCTTGTGTGGTTCTACCTATTACAGCATCCCCCATTTTATATTCTTCGTCGATGTTTCCATTTCCATGTATACATTTACACTTCCCAAAATTAAATAACATTTGCCATTTTTCTGACCATTTAACTAATTTATATCATCCTGTAAACTTTGTTTATCTGTATCATTAGTAACCTTTCTGAATACTTTTGTGCTATCTGCAAATTTGAGTACTTTGCTAGATATGTCATCTTCCAAATGATTTATATATATATTAAAAACAGTATATGGTCTAATACTGATCCCTGTGGTACCCCAGTTTGAAATCTAATCAACTATTGCTCTCTCTCTTTTCTGTGTGTAAGCCACTTTTCTATCCAGTTGATTACATCATTACCTATACCATGGGCTTTTAGTTTAAGTAACAATCTTTGATGTGGCACTTTATCGAAAGCTTTCTGAAAATCTAAGTAGACAACATCCCCTGGTGACCCGTCATCTACCCACTTTGTAATTTCTTCAAACAAACATAAGAGATTAGTTAGACATGACCTTGCTTTTAGGAACCCATGTTGAGATGTATTTATTAATTTATGTTTAACAAGGAATTCCACCATGTGGTCTCTAATTAATGTTTCGAGTAATTTACATACAACTGATGTTAAACTCACTGGTCTGTAATTTTCTGGCTTGTTCCTCGATCCCTTCTTAAATAGCGGCGTAATGTTTGCCTCTTTCCATTCTGAAGGAACTATTCCTTCTTCTAGTGACAAGTTAAACAATTTTGCAAGTGGTGTACTAATTTGCTCAACAATTTCCTTAAGCAGTTTTGGTGGTATCCCATCAACTCCGGGTGACTTATTATCTTTCATCTTTTTAATTTTCTTTGCTATCATTTCAGGAGTTACAAATATCTGGCCTAAATGTTCTGATGTATTGCCCTCAAATTTAGTAAATGGAACTGGAAGTGAGTTGATATCTTCTGTGGTAAAAAATTTGCTGAAATACTCATTCAGAACCTCTGCCATTTAAAACCCGTCTGAAATTATGTTGTTTTCCAGTGGTCCGACCTTATTGCGAACGTTCTGTTTACTCCTTGCATAAGCATAGAAACTCTTGCTGTAATTTTTTTATATTACCTGCCAATTTTTTTTTCAAAGGTTCTTTTAGATTTTCTAATTTCAGTTGTAGCTAGGTGAAGTGCCTCTTTGTAATTTGCATAGTCTTCGTCCTTTCTGGTAAGCCTATACACCCTCCACATAGTTTGCTTAAAAACTATTTTTCTAATAGCTTCCTTTGACAAGTGTTTCTTTCTAGACCGTTTTCCTTGTTTTGTTCAAGGGAACAAATTTATCGATGATACTCTCAATTTCATATTTTAGAATATTCCAACATTCAATTGCGGTCTTATTCATCAGCATGTTATTCCAATCTAGCTTTGCTAAGTATTTTCTCATATCTTTATAGTTACCTTTGTGGAAGTTTCTCCTATACGTTTTTTTATTTTTACTTTTTGATTTTACATTGATGTCAAAATGTATTTGATTGTGGTCACTGTTACCCAATGGTCCATGTATTTTTTACAGTATCCACTAATTCTTTTTGTGATGATAAAACTATAACTAATACATTTTCTTTCCTGGTTGGTTCTAGCACGTGCTGAATAAGGAAGCTCTCCTGAATTAAAAATAGAAATTGTTGGTCCTCACCCCCTGTACTCTCTAGAGATTTCCATTGTATGTGTTCATGGTTAAAATCTCCCATTATGACACATTCCCCTTTACTAACTTCCTTTATAGCATTTTGTATTTTTGTGTTATCCTCTTCGTTTATGTTTGGACTTCGGTAAACTAAACCAATAGTTAATTTTGAATTTCCTGAAATTATTTTGCACCTAACAGCTTCACCGTAATCTGCTTCGCTTTCTAGTTTTATTATGGCGGCAATCGCCGGTTCATTTGAACCCAGTAAACTCCCGCAGATCCGCCATTGCAGTGGTGCAAGTAAACGAACAGTACACTGTGTTTTCAACGCCTGGTAAATTGTGACAATGAGCGAAGGGACACATTTTGTTTATCTACGTTAATACAAATGGACCATACAATTATGTACCTATACCATTGTTTGTGGATACTAATGAACCGTCAAATTCGTCAAAACATAACTTAATGATGGTGCTTATCGTAAACACGTCGTTATGCTATCAAGTACACTGTCCAACTATACTTCTAGTCTATACAGTCTGTATCAGTATATAGATTAAATGAATGTATACTGATATGATTATGATTTCGGACAAGATGACCAAGCTGTAAGTGGGGTAACAATGCGTCAAACTATTGATGTGTCGTGATAGTGAACGATCATTACAATAATATCGATACCATATCTGTAAGTATCGGTCGATTACACCTTTCGAAGTATCGATAGTATCGTTAGTTGAACAACCCTTGTAGCAAGTACAATTGTTTTAAATGTTTGGGGGTACACACAGGCTCTGGGCTAGCAGTATTGTATAAGCTATTTTACGACGCTCTCGTTTGCTTGAAGTCCCTGTAGAACCTAGACTACAATGACATACTCCAATGGTGGTGAAGCACTAACGGTCGTAGAAATACTGATATATATATATATATATATATATATATATATATATATATATATACATACATACATATATATATATATATATATATATATATATATATATATATATATATATATATATATATATATATATATATATATACATATATATATATATATATATATATATATATATATATATATATATATATATATATATATATATATATTGATTCCATTTTTAGAATGGATGTAAAAAGTTACCTTATATCATTAAAAGATACATTTCTAACTACCCACGCAGACGCCAGATACTAAGCCAGTCGATCAATTGTTTTCATTTCTTTCTTATAGCTACATCTCTTACCTACGTAACAAAAACGACTCGCTACAACTGCGTTAACTGACTCCTCCGGGCGAATCCCCAAATGCAAGAGCACCACAGCGACGAACATCCCGGACCACGACTAATGGTCGCGATGTGGCAGGGTGATTGCCCGTCGCTCGCTGCGTTCCCGGGGGAGCCAGGCGCCGAGGCAGAGGTTTGAAGTGACGCGCTCGAACGATAACAACAATTAGCGAGTTTAAGCAGAGATAATTAAAATGTCACCGCATGAGTAACGTTCCATGCCGCTCGGGCAAGACGAACAGTTATGATCGCCGCACACACCGTCGTCAGAGGTGTGTGTATTAATACATCGATCCCAGTACACCAACCACGGTACTGAACATTTCGGATATAAGACATAACATGATGTAGGATATAATAATGATAATAATGATAACAATAATAATAGTAGGCGTCAATATATAATTGTCCAATTAAAAACACACTACTTTTCTTTGATATGGATATGTATTTGTTTGTGCGTGGGTATGTGCGTGTGTCTTTGTTTGTCATTTATAATCAAAGCCTTTATGTAAGCTAGCTTACTGATTAAGTACAAATTAGATGGCAAATTTAGTAACAACGGTACGGTTCAACTCCTGTGCAACCTTGTCTGCTGTTGGTTTCAAATTTCCCCCTGTTTGGTGGCGTTTACAACGAATTCGTCTCGCTGATTTTGCCCTTTGAGTCGCCCACAGACGACGATATCCAGAAACGCGCAGTTATCTACAAGACGGGTTACTATATCACGTGATCGTTCATAGTTTGAACTGGGAAATTAGCACAGTTGATGGCAACAGAAATAGGTTGGTTGAATTATACGGCGTATAACATGTTGTAGGCTTTTTTGTCAGTCTAAAACTTTAACAAAGGTTTTGTATTTCTAACGTTAATTATGCCTGTTTTTCCATACATATAGTTGCGGATTAACTTCCCTTTCGGTACTCATATTATGGCAGGATTGTGTTGTTAATAAAATAATAAATGTCGATTGTATTATAACGACGCTAATCATTGTGATATTGGTACCAATGGCAACTCAATGATTACGTGTATGACACCAACTGGGTTTCAAACTTGTGGTTAGCATGTTTCATTGCACAGCTCAGTATAGAAGATTTACCTTACGGCAAAAGTTAATTTGAGGAAATGCTTCCCATATTTTCCACGTATGGTGGCAAACGTGTTTTGTTGCGTAAAATGGATGAGAAAGTGTAGCCAAACACAAAAACAAACGCCGCTGACACACACACGCACACACGCACGCACACACGCACACGCGCGCAATATATATATATATATAATCACGAAACGCTGCATATTAAGGTGGCTTAGGCCTATATGACCATCTAGGCCTATATGACAAACATTTTTTATTTCCCGAATAATGTGTTAGTCTGTGTTCTAGATGGCATATATAATATATAAACATGAATCTGAAGACATAGTGTGTTGCATATGCTGAACAAAACTAGGTTTGTTTATTTTGTATGAACATGCAACGTTGTTTTCCAAGAGAAGTTTTAAGTCGCAGTTTTAAAGATACATATATTACACAGCTAAAACATTGTACAAACATCATTGTCTAAACTGAAACAAGAATTCTGTTTGTATAACTCTAATACACGAAAGCCATTTCGGGCATTTGCATCAGTGCTGTAGCAAAGGAAAATTAGGAAACAACTGTTATTGCGTATTGTTTGCCTCAAAACAGCTATATATACTGACCAAGACTGTGGCAGAAAGTTTAAGTTAAACTAATGATTATAACAACAGTTGGAAGAGGTTGTCATCTGGTTGGCTGGCTGGCTGGCTGGCTGGCTGGCTGGTAGGCTAGCTGGGGGTGATTTTCCTATCACAGCATGCTTATTTGTCTAATTGTTCAGGTACTCGGTAGTAGTTAACGTCAGAGCCACTTTTTTCAAGTTCCATACTATTCATTGGGTTAGTATAGGCCGCATGGTTACTACAGCGTCACCGCACGGTCATGGAAAAAACCACGAAACAACCTATCGGCTCTATTCACGTTAATACTATTTAGATGAAAGCAAACCACAAAATTTAATTACAGGCAAGTCAGGTGGGTAATGATACCACCCCTAGTACGTGACCAAGTTGAGAATACAAAGGAACTTAATTGTCTATTACTAAGTTCCCAAACCGTCGGGCATTCGAACTCGGTCCGTCTCGCGAGTGGCAGGGGCGCTATTCTCTGAGTACTTTGTGGACAGGCGTCGCTTCGGTTGTTACTGTAACCGGAGGCAGAATAAACAACCTGATTTAGAAATAATAATCTGACGACGAAGATTAGTGTGGCAATGACAGCAGCTTATCTCCGTGCGACACTATTGCGATATCGCAACAGTCTTAACTGTTCGTCCTTTATTATAATGTTTCCTAACATGTGCGTGGGTGGGTGGGTGGATGGATGCGTGCGTGCTTGCGTGCGTGTTGTCTTTACATAAAATTAAAATAAATAAAGTTGGTGTAGCATGTGAACTGAATTTATGTTTGTGCATTCTGAAAACATGTAATGACATGTGACTGTGTGCACAGTGGCCTTATCATTTATGACACTTTCAAGTATGAGCGAATACAACAACTGCGTACACATATGTGACTGCGTACACTATGTGACTTGCGGTTTTTGACCCTGGTTGTTTGGGGTGAGTCGGTACAGAATTGCGCAATGTTTGGCCCGGAAAGCAGTTGACAAAACAATGTCTTTTATTCAATAATGTCGTAGTATAATACCAATGGAATAGTATGCCATATGCTTACATGTGTGTCTTTGAGTTATTTTACCTTCTTGTCATTCAACGTGCCCTTTTTATTTTTCACCCCAGTGGAAAGTATCATTACCTAGATGGCGTTGCAAATGCAGCCACATTAGAGTTGTTCTTGTGCAGCAGTACTTTCAAACAAAAAGAAGAAGCGGGGTATTGTACGTCGTGTTCAGGCCAAAATACCACAAAAATGTATAGAAAAAGAAACGCTGAATAATAAGCCATGATAACAGGTCTTGTGTAGCGAACTGGTCAGCGAGTGCACGTCGAAAGGTTACTACGTACATTCTTTGAACATGTTCGCCTCAATGACGATCACGCGTGGCTTCAGTCATGCCGTAAGCTGTCTTGTTCGTGCTATTCTTTTTCTTTGTTGTGAAGAATGCCAATGCATGTTTGTTGCGATCACGCGCTCGATGTTTGTTGTGTGGAGTATGTGTGTCTCTCTCAGAAGCACCGTCATTTTACGAATGGCAACATACGTCCATTGTGCGAGTAAGAAAGGGCGAAACCGCGTGAGTTTTAAAGAGATGTGCCCACCGAC
>OY759267.1:15387488-15414988 GCA_963662155.1 Lamellibrachia columna | reverse complement strand
GACGATCCCTGAGACACCGGCGAAGTTCAATGGTATAACGTTACGCTATAATTGAAACAACTTTATGATTACGCCTCGCCGCTGACACCTCGCGCTACGCCCGCAAACAAGTCCACTAAAAGGTGGACACCAGACAATACCTACCTGCCGCCCGCCTGCCGTTCTTTTCGCGTACGTGCGGGCGGGCAGAACGAACCATTCATGGCTCGACGGCCGGATTCACTATGCTAAACTCTATATTGCCGCAACCGAATGCCGTTATACCTCGGGGTGTTCAATAAACTAACACGGGTTGCTCCGCAGACCAGCGGAGATCACAGAACACATGATATACTGAAGTAAGAAACAACATCTGAGATTGAGAGGAGGTGAGAGGGGGAAGGAGAGGGAGCGAGAGACATAGAGACCATGAGACAGAGAGGCACAGAGACACAGACACACATAGACACACATACACATATACACACAAAGACAGGGAGATGCAGAGACACACAGAGACCCATACAGATACATAGGCAGAAACAAACAGATACAGATATACCCCTCTCTCGTAGACAGAGAGAGGGTTGATCAGGAGGAACATGTGTAATATCAAATTTTCAGGAAGTTTCATGGGGAAACGCGGGCCCAGTCATGAAGGACGTCATGGAGACGTTATCGCCGTTGCCGGTAGCAAAACCATATCAGACTCGCTGAAGGAGTAAACGTGACAACGGCGTCGCGTGGGCGAGGCGGCCTCGGGGCACGATTGACTCGTGTAGCTAGTGTTGCGCAGAGATACAAACAGGTGCGTATATTTACAGGGGACTTGTGTTGCTTCAGTCCAGCTCAAGGCACCTGACTCGGCTGCCGCAGACTGTTCGCAGGCAGTACGCGGGCGTTGAGGATCAACACCAGATATCGTTGAATAAAAGGCTATAATGACGTATTCGCTATAACATTATACACCCCTTATCGATCGCGTTAACATTCCGAGGGTTGTGTTTACATTTGGTCCCGTCACCACAATCATTTTTATACCATCCCAATGTGATTATCGGCAACATCAAGCGTTTTATTAGCATAACTACTGTATACACTATAGTACGCTATCATCACGTTCGTACATGAGCCGAGAGAAAGCGTGAACACCCACGCGTGCTTGCCTTCGTGAAATCTGAACAGATAAACTGTGAATATACATTGTTTTTTTTGTTATCTGACGATGACAGAAGGTATGTAAATGTCTACGCAAACGTGCAGAAAGTCTAGGAGCAAGCCCCCTCCCCCGACCAAGACGCGATCGTCGCCGCTCGCTCTGTTTTGGCCGTCGACCCCCAAATAGGACTTTAGTACCGTACAGCCATTTGTGTTCGTTCGACGCGCCGACTTGTTTCGTGCCTCGGGCCACTCGTTGTCAAACTCTGGCTACAATCGGACGCTTTGTGATAATTCCACCGCGTCGCCGCCAACGACAATTATAGGTTTGACGGAGTCGCGCCGCTATTCAATCGTGTTTGGCCGCCTTTTCGGGTGTGTCTTCTGACCGTGAGCATTTCTGGGTCAGTCGGTGCTGAATGCAAACTGTCCAGTCACATTGACATGTTGCGTACAACAATGTCTGTGCGTTATGGGTCCACAATCAAAGGAGGTCATTAATATGTACTGCAGAGGTTAATTTTATCTGACTACACGCAAGCCGTGAGAACAGAACGCGAACGCTATAATTATACTCGTTAAAATGTTTCATCGGTTGAGGTTCAACGCCGTTTCTCGTACCTGATGTGTGCTGGTGGGCAATTCTAATCACTGGTCACGCGATAATAGGATCCCCGGCGCAACACAATATTAACAGAGATGCATTATCTTCTCAGATAGTTGTTATGTGTTTCAAGATGGCTGTGAGTATATAACGCACGCATAGCGTTTGTTGAGGACGACACTTGTTAACGGTCCCCTGCGGTGTGTTCCGGGGGTGTTAAAAAAAAGATATTTATCGCAGTCGCGGAGAAATAAAGTGAACGAATAGGTAAATAAAATATGCTCCTTCTTAACTTAAGCCACACTTTCCAACATTAACGTAATTTTTCTGCCGTTTTTAATTGTATTTTCTACGTCTTCCTACTTCCTAGCAGGCGTCTACACTATAGCTAGGATCTTATTTAACCGATGATGTTAAGGTTACAAATAATATATATTCTAATATGTTCTAACATGTATGACAGCTCAAATGTGTTTTATTTACTAAATCCTCTTCACTCCAAATGTAGAGAACACATGACACCCCATAAACATGACACCCCATAAACATGACACCCCATAAACCTTGTCCATATCGGTATTGGAAATTGTCGACAGCTGTATGTATATTGAACGGCAAGGTCGATATTCATAAACAGAAAACGATCAAATAAAAAATGGTTCATGGTGGTGAGGATGTTAGAATAGATTGAATAAAATTCACATTGAATAACATGATTTTATGATAAAATCGATCATGCTTATACTTTGCATACATCTAACATTATATAACCTCTAACATGATTATATATATATATATATATATATATATATATATATATATATATATATATATATATATATATATATATATATATATATATATATATATATATATATATATATATATATACGCGTTCTTCTGAACGAGTCAATGTTATAACGGACGTAGGAATGCGGTACTGTTTACGTTTTCTTGTCATTGGCGAATGTCGTTGCTTAGCAACACCGTGTTTGTATCATTACATATGCATTACGAATATGTCAAATAAAATATAATAATCGAAATGTGTTTGCATAATTATGATAGAGGTCTAATGTATGACTAATAACGACAACGAATTACGCTTTTCCACGTACTGTGTATGTATTATGGTTTGTATAGTTTCTTCAAAAAACATCCGATATAATCGTGGTGTTTAAATTCTGACTTAGTTTTCAGACACGGTGTACGGTGTATTTACTAAAGTCACGAACATAAGACAACGTCATTTAGTGCACGTCCCATGAAGCAATGGTCTCCGGAAATTTGATTTATCGAACACAGCCAACCGGTAAAGCAGGAATCGTTTGCTGCGTGCCCGTAACGCAAATTTTGCGGTGATCTGGGAAGTGTTAGGAAATAAGCGTGGTGAATTGACAATATTGACAACGTTATGAATTATTTTCCGCAAATGCGATAGTACAGATGCAAGAGATAATTACAGGATGTCGTAAACATTCGTTGTCTCCGGTCGTCATTTGTCGTTATTCGTTTGTTGAATGTAGATTTTGGTGCGACTCTCAGCAGCGCCCCTTGCGGGCACAAGCTTCCTCCACTAACTTGTGGCCACCGTTGTGGAAGCAGAGTGGCAAGACCATCATCGTGAACCAGTGGTGATGTTTCTATATCCTTTGTTGGGTACACACTTACACAGTGAACGGTATTTGGTATTTCGTTTCGTTTCGACTGAGAGATGCTGTCTAGAGGGTGCTACACACGCACACTCACACGCACGCACACGCACGAACGCGCGCGCTCACAAGTTTGCAAATCCGTTGTCAATGGTTCTTTTCTTATTGTCGCATTTTTTCTAACTTTGAGCAGTGCAATGACGCAGTATCAGGTCCTTAGAACCGGTCAAAGATCACCACACTTCACCCCGGACAGACCTGTTCCTATACCAGCATCATCTCACCAACAACAAGAAAATAATAATATAGGCTATTTGGTGCTGAAGTGGCTGCGATCGGACGCTGCACTTTCACTTCATTTCATCCGTCTGCGGCGTGTGGGTGTGTATCATCGCGTGTGGGTGTGTATCATCGCGCACTTGATGTAAAGCGTAGGATGCAGGTCGCTGCTATACATTGATTTTCTGCACAATACCGTCGGCACGGATCGGGAGACAGAGATCGGGAGACAGAGAAGCACCGGAATCTGTTGTCGAGAGTTGTAAGCGAATAGATATTTGTAGCAACAATATGATTGATTGTCTGTCCACAAAGCTGACTTGTGTCAAAAAGGCTTCACGTTCGATATCATTTCGATTTAGTTTTAACTTGAGTCTCACTGACATGTTATTACGAGAAAGTTAACTCTAGTGAGACAAAACAAAAGGCAAAAAACAAAGACAGTTATGACAACCGCGTTCAACAAACGCTTAGTCTATATGCTAGTTTGTGCGTTTACTCAACGATTTGATAACAGGCTGTTTTTGTTATACCTTTGATCTACGTGGAATCATGCTGATTTCATGTCATATTTGATGCATCGTTTGAATTCACCGCACTCAACCTACAGCAAATATCCACACAAAATAATTCCAAGAGTGTTATTTTATTTTTAAATACACCAGCTAGTACACTATGTTCATATTTATCCGAAACATTTCGTAAAACTAAACTTGATAGAAGGCCGTACCTACTACCGAATAGCGACACGATCGAAATGTTTTTCTTCAGACTTGCTCCTTCGACGCCTAGGTGAAAAAGTGATGCCATCTAGCGGGAATTAATTGCGTCAAATCCTCTCTGGTCGCGGCCCGCGATTCGAGTCAACCGGCAAATGTCAGCGACCATCCACCAGGGCGAAGTTCTGCTGATCTTCCGACTCATCGATACCCGCAGACAAGATGGCGCCTGTGGCAATAGAGGTTTTGGGAAGTTGCTAATTGGCGTGGGGATTTTCTTTCGCTCTGCCATTCAATTCTACGATCTTTATAAGAAGTGGCGGGAATGGTTTTTTCTTTCTGAAGCCCAGTAATGTTTTATTGAAAAGGACACCACTTTCAAAACGATCACTGACGAATGTGACTACCAGTTAATTGATTAGGCCGACTACCATGTATTGCGCAATGTTACGGGCTGCTAGTTATATAACACACACAACAAACTTTACAAATTAGTATAACTGGATTTAATAATTTTGAGTTATGATGAAACTATATTGTTTGGTCACTGTCCTTAATAGGCCACGTTCCTGGTACTATCGTAACTGACATTAAACTGGGATAAGTTTTCATGTGCACCGTGCCAAACAAACGGGACCTCCCGAGCGCGACCGATGCCGGGCTAGTGCTCCAACCGAGGCACCGACGGAAACGGGGAAGGTCGCGGGCCATGGGGCCGGGCGGTACGTGTCAGAAGTCGCGTGAGTGAGCCGTGTCAGAAGAGGACAAGCCGGAGGCAAGATCTCCCGGCTAATTCGCCTCAGGCATTGTGTGATGGCTGAAGCAAATTGGAGTCGACAAATTCCGTTACATTTTGACCTGTCGACGTTCCTTACTCGGTAACCCGGACGAGGAACCGATCCCGGCTGTTGATTTTCGTTTGCCAAGAAGCAGAAATGAAGGAAACACTTGCAAGCGATGCACGCGGCAAAGATACGTCCCGGGGTTCCGCGGTGTCCACGATTCCGTAGGTTTATAGATTTTTTTTCTCTGAACAAACCAAAGTGTATGTACTTGCGCATCCTGTAGAACATTAATCGATGTATTGTCGCAATATTAAAAACAAACAAGTGGTCTAACATTTCCTAAGTGAAAATATTTGTTTAACTTCTCTATTGTATGCTAAATAACAATTAAACAATAATTATTATCATAATCGTTGTTGAGCCAATATAATATAATTTACAATGCAGCGTTCTTGTTCACACCGTATAGTAAGACTTTAACAGAATGTTGGGGATCGTGTTTTACGTTAATTTGGTGATAGTTTACGTCGACCCAAAAACGTGGTAATTATAGCACAATAATATAACATAATAAATTGTTTTTAATTGTTTTTTCAATTCAAATAAATAATATAACATAATACATTGTTATTTCAATTCAAATAAATGTTTATTTCAACCACATACATACATACCTACATACATACATACATGCATACATACATACATACATACATACATACATACATACATACATACATACATACATACATACAAATATGCATTAAAAACTTTTTTTAAGTTATAAAAAATTAAAGCATAAATACATTAACAATGTAAATAAGTAAAAAAAAAATGTGCATAAATGTGATGTAGAAACACCATTGCACACAATAAAGTGCTCGTGCCTATCTAAACCACACAGGTCCATTAACAATATTAATGCAATTGACCATACTTTTTATGAAATAATGTTCAATATCATAGACCCGTTTTTTAAAACCATACCATATAAATATATTTGCGCAATATGGCGTCACAGTTATCGATGGAATTGTTAACAAATATACAACTGACGCTGTCCCATCTGTCCCCAAAATCAAGGCAGTTGTATGCAACTTTGAGTTTCAAATAAAATAAGATTAATGCATAAAAGAACACAAATTTTATGCAACACAGTTAACACATTGAACCGGAAACGAATATGAAATCCGTACGTCGAGTGAATGGAATTTTCCGCCGGTGCCGCGTATATTTACAGAGGTTTATTTAAATGATCCGTCGGTTTGGCGTCGATGCCAATGTACCGATGTTCTGCCATGTGGGCACTCTCCCGGGCAGCAACCCGTGGATCTGTGAAGAGGGAAGGGAAGGAGCTCGTACCGCACGACTAGAGTCAACAATCAGTGCTGTATATACCTGAATGCCTCCATGACGTTGTAACATAGCATATGGAATATGTTACCTCTAGGGTTGTTCAGTATATCAACGTGTAGATAATTTGACGCATATACTGTCCCGTCGTTTCTTGTTCTAAAATGTAGGGGACACCGGGGTTAATTGTGTACAGGGGCAAGTTGTTACATAGGCATTTTACGAAAACATAGCACACATGTGGAGATATCATCGGTAGTAGTTGGTTGGAAGTCAACCAGTAGACACACTGTCCAAAAATGGGGCGTAAAAAAGGCGAAATTAACAAGATGTGAAAAAATTACTGTTTAACCATCTAAGACTGTTTGCATGAACACATCATATATTAACCATCTAAGACTTTTTTGTAAGACCACATCATATCGTCTCACGCAGCAATGTTTCATGTTTCGTGAACAAAACTTGAAACATGTCTGTCTATATTATAAGGGGTTATACAAAGTAAAAGTTAAATAGAAATTCAGGATTTATTATTGTCCACGTGCGTTCAACTGCAGACACGTGTTTGGGGCAAGTTGTTACAATTGTATTGGGGAAAGTTGTTACAACTGTAACAACGCTCGGACGGCTCATACCGATGGCTCAACCAGCGAGCTATGTGCTGACAATGACTGAAAGAAAACATTTAATTTAATTACTACGTGTAAACATTTTATTTCACTTGTGAAGCCTTTGTGTACTTGTTTATAACAAGTACTGTAAAGTACTGTAAAGTACTGTAAAGTACTGTAAAGTACTGTAAAGCTAGCAGCGTCAAACAAAATTAACAAATATCTAAGAAGGGCGGGCTACACATAGATGAAAACTTGTTGGACTCTCGATAAGCCAATGGCTTCCTTGTCCACTTACCATGTGGGTGTTTTGCCTTGGGTGACAATCTTGGTCAGTTGTATGGCACAGCCCTATTTGAGCAATTAATAAAAAAATAATAAACATTGCACGATTAATTGAAATGTGGATGTTCGTGCGCGAGCACGTGAATGGGTACGTGTATGTACGTACGTGTATGTATATAATTCAATCAAGCAGAAGTCGCATTACATATATATTGTCATTCACTATTTCATACTTCATTCAATAATTTATATTCCATTCACAATTGTTTGTTATGTAAGAATCCGGGAATGGGTTCCCTTTGGTCACTAAAAATGAAAAGCGTAATATATGAAGTTGTGAACACCTACATTGTTATGCACTCTGTGTATAAGATGTATAAGCGTGTATAATCCAATTAATGCAATAACCGTAACATGTGACACTCGCTTTGAGATCCACGCGTTCTTTGCTATGACAACATGCTCCGTGTGATGTAACACATGGACATAATGTGACAACTTGCCGCTTACGGGGCTAGTTGTTACAGTCGACCGCCCTTGGGAAACTTCAGTTATCTACTTAAATACAATATGGAATATCAATGGTATGGTACATTTTATTAACACGAATAATAGATTCAATGTATACGTCGACAGAAATAATGCGTCTAACATACTTTTCACAAGAAGCAGCTTTAACTGAAAATTGTAACAACTAGCACCGGCCTCCCCTAATGGTTAGTGTGATGATACCAATTAAAAACGAATATGTCCTGAAATGTGAAGTCGTGCCAGATCCATCATCAGCATATGTTAATAGTCACATCTTTCAATTGCACGCTTCACGAACAAACTTTGCACAAATCATTCTAGTACTTTGGCGTCACCTTATCACATGATGTTAAATAGAACCAACGTATCAATCAAGCCACAAATAAAGCTATAACTGTAAACTAAATCTCCTACGACGTTATCGCCAAATTAGATCTAAACAGCTATTGGAAATAAGCTATAAAGTCCTTGTCTGACCACAATTGGAATAAGCCAGCACAGCATGGGACCCCCGGGCGAGGGTTAAATCAAAAGGCAGAGATGGTACAAGAGGAAGTTACCGTTCTGTCTGTCGCAGATTCCACAACACTGCTTCAATGGCGTCAATGATTGAAGAACTCGACTGGCCGTCGTTGCAAAGACGTCGCTGTAGCAACATACACACTATGACATTGTTTTATTTAAGGTAGCAAACTCAACATGCAAGTCTACATGCAAGCCAGCCACAATAGACGTTTCTTCCAGGTACAAACGAAGGTAGATTATAAAAAACTACAGCTTCTTTTCAAGAACAATTCCACAATGGAACGACGGAAGAAGACGAGCAACAACAAGATATGATAACGCAATAGCAATAGCAGACGTAACGTGTGACGTCATATTATTTTTGCTTTATGACGTCGTATCCTGCAAGTGTTCCAAAACGTATTTTGCGACTGGGATAATAACATTATTTTAGAAATTAAATTATTGATGGACTAACTCATTTTCACAACACTTTATGCTACGACAATATTTTAAAGAATGCGCATATTTTACCTACAGTGAAATAAAAATTAAATATTACGTCAGATTAATATCACCCATGGAATAAATTTTAATAATGGCGTGTAAATCCATCCATCTTTGTATCAATTTAGTTATTTCCCAAATCGTCAACAACAAAAAAGTTTGGAATATTCCACGGGGGCGAAATCAACAGGCCATTTAGTCATTCACGTCGGATTCATTTCTGACGTCTGACGTCCGGGAGATACACCCAAGGGGCTTGGCTCGGTCTTCCGGAGGGAAAAACTGGGACAGTGCGGAGGCGGGAAACCTGTTTACGACCCTTCGCCATGCGTGGCCCGCCGACTGGGCGGCGACCCAAGTTGCCTGGGGGTGTTCGGGTACGATCGGGATATTTTCGGAAGTTAAGACATCCACAATTAATTTGCTCATCAAAGCTGCGCCACTCACATCCGCCCGGAGCTGGCAAGGCAAACACCACGCCGCTTCGGCCGTTCTTCGGCGCGGCTCGCTCGGCAGGACCTGCATCGCCCGGCAGGTCCTGCAACACTCGGCAGGGCTTGCACCGAACAAGTTCAACTCGGCGTTATCGTGCAGCAGTAACCGCCTCCTGCCGTGTGCAATGAAGCCCGCCGCTTTACCTAGCGAGCAATGTCTGGTCGATATTGTGAAGTTCTTTCTGAGAATATGGTTGTGACTTAATAAATTATTTCTGTCCGTCTCTCCGCATCAGTGTATCAACACGCCTTTGCAACTATGACAGCGCCAACAACCCAGCATTGTGTGGTGTGATCAGAAATTAAAAAACCATTGAGATTACCCTCACCGGTACGTTGATAGGGCCTATTTGTTTCAACATAGCTACAGCCTGCTCCTGCGTCGGTTTTGTGTACCTGTGATTAAGATATTTGAACTTCCAGTAACGGCTAATCCGGTGTCGTTTAATGTATCGATATCAATAGAAATAGTTTCTATTTTGTACCGAAGTAGCCAAGACAGGTCATTTTCTCGTGTAGACCCTATCTCCGACAATAGGTTATCTATTTTAAAAGCTAGAAAGAATACAACGAAGAGCAACCAAAATGATTCCAGAATTGAGAGACCTTAGTTACGAAAGTCGCTTATTACAATGTGGTTTGACAACACTAGAAACCAGGAGACTAAGAGGAGACCAAATAGAAGTATTTAAAATAGTGAATGGTTATGAGGATGTTGATAGGAATATGTTCTTCAAACCTAAAGAAGGCAGCAGAACCAGAGGACACAAAGCAGCATTAGTTAAGGAGCTGTGTAGGTTGGACATGAGAAAGTACTCTTTCTCACAGAGGGTGATAAATGAATGGAACAAACTGCCAAATGATTGTGTTAATGCTAGTAGTGTGAATATGTTTAAAAATAGAATTGACAGATATTTGATAAGGGCGGGCTACACATAGATGAGAAAATTGTTGGACTCTCGATAAGCCAATGGCTTCCTTGTCCACTTTGCCATCTGGAACTGGTTGTTTGGGATGGCAATCTTGTTAAATCTTTGTTAAAATAGTTTTGAATAGTCACATATAATAACACAGAAAGGTTGATGTTTTCGTTTTTCATATAATCGTATCTAGAATCGTATATAAAAGTGTCATTTCAATAAAATCGTCCGCAGCTTGGTGTGTGGCACACAACACGTAATTATTGAAATCAACCAACGACAATGCTCGACTCAAGAGGCCCTAATTGAATATTGTATTGTTATTAACCGTAGCATTTTCATATATTGTAGTATAGCTTACACAGGAGGGGATAGTATTGGACCCCTTCATATGAGAATTATAGCGCCACGAGTAAGGACCAATGATGCTGACCGATCAATATATCTGGGAATCATTCAATGTCATCTTAATATGAGGTAAAAAGACACTGTTCTCTCAAGCAGGTGTATAAGTTGTTATTCGAGAAAATGCCGTATGAGCATTTTCATACAAAATTCAAGCATATCGCCGTTCGACGAGTAAATATAATAAGTTTAGCATTCCGGGGGTGCAAATCTTTACTGTCATCGTTTGTCACAAAAAGGCATCCCCACGAGTTTCTGCTATATATACCAATATTAATTTGACTCATAGGGTCTTACTTTAGTTTATACCATGATGGCGTGTAGACATATACATGATTATATACTGCACAAGTATATTTCTATTGTTTTCTTACACCTGTATAGGTAAAATAGCAACACGTAGTGCGTAGCTTGACCGTAATGACTAGGCTATGTTACTATGATCAAAGCATTACGCCGGGTGTTAGCAATGCTGTGTATTGCAGTGTTACGTTCGGAGAGATAGCGGGCAAAAATGACTGATAACACACACGTCAACCAGTAAAATGCGTTTACCGTGTTTAACGTCACTGGCATTTGTATCGCCACAACGGGATGACGACAGTGCTGCCGTCCAGACATTTGTACCGCCACAACGGGATGACGACAGTGCTGCCGTCCAGACATTTGTACCGCCACAACGGGATGACGACAGTGCTGCCGTCCAGACATTTGTACCGCCACAACGGGATGACGACAGTGCTGCCGTCCAGACATGTGTACCGCCACAACGGGATGACGACAGTGCTGCCGTCCAGACATTTGTACCGCCACAGCGGGATGACGACAGTGCTGCCGTCCAGACATTTGTACCGCCACAACGGGATGACGACAGTGCTGCCGTCCAAACAGTAGGCAAAATCATCGGAGTTTACACCATTTTTGTGTAGTGCTTCTTATAAGGTTCAACTCATACGGGGGCGCGGAACGTCATTCGAACAAAAGTTGGGTTTTGTTTCAATGTTTTTACTCATTAAATATTACATATAAATCTCATACGGGCAGAGCTGGATTTCATACGCCAAATTGCCCATATGAAAGGACTTAAAACAAACTCTTTTGTGTCCAGTGGAACCTCGCTAATCCGAGCACCTTGATCCCGGTGCATGTGTCCGGATTAACGAGTTTTTCGGATAATCGAATCATGCAATTAGCGTATGGAAATTCCGTTCCCGTGAAATGGTGTCCGGATGCTGAGTTTTCGAGGTTCCATCCAAGGTGTAGAGGACTATGTCCACCGGGCACCGTTTTACGTGGGCTGCCATTAATGACCGCCTATATATACGTCTTAGAGAACGCAAGACATACTCTTCAGTTGAACACTTTTTCGTCGGATGACAAAACGATTATCATATATATTTATATATATATATATATATATATATATATATATATATATATATATATATATATATATATATATATATATGTATATATATATATGTATATACATATATGTATATATATACATATATATGTATATATATATGTATATATATGTATATATGTATATATGTATATGTATATATGTATATGTATATATGTATATGTATATATGTATATGTATATATGTATATGTATATATGTATATATGTATATATGTATATATGTATATATGTATATATGTATATATGTATATATGTATATATGTATATATATATATATGTATATATATATATATGTATATATATATATATGTATATATATATATATATATATATATATATATATATATATATATATATATATATATATATATATATATGATAATCGTTTTGTCATCCGACGAAAAAGTGTTCATATATCCATTCGTCTGTGCTTATTCGATTTAGACCCGTATATATGAAGGAGGCTATGCATGAAGAGGCACTAGCGCTGTGTATGGAGGAGCACCAAAATAGGCAACAGTTGACCATGACACAGCGTGTATTGTGTATTGTGTATATGCATCCTTTATTTCACGTATATTTAGGCGAACATTGAAAATTCAGAGGTTACGCACTTGACAAGAAAAACAGTCTTCACTGTCTTTCTTTGGTGTAAATTATTCTAGTCCCACTTTATAGTCTCATAGTTGTCAACATCTGTTCATGGTAAGGCCTGAAAGTGCTCACAGAAACCAGTCAACATCCTCCTCCATTCGACATTCTCGTAGTTTTGAAGCGTTTTTTCTTCGTTTTTTAACGTGTTGTTGTACGGGTGATCGTTCTCGTTCGCAGTGAGCGCACGCGAGAGAAAATATGGAATTACTTGAGGCCAAATAAATAAATAAAATGTATCTAGAATGGCCTCTTGTTCAACAAATTGGGCGATTTAAATGAAAATTGCGAAAAAAGGATTGTTCATCCAAAACGCAGGAAAGCAGTGTTTTCCGTCCCAAGCAGGTAATTTTGTAAGTCCACCGTAAATAGACAACTGTCCTACAGTAGAACATAATACGTCTGCTCTGTTGTTGGAAGGACTTCACACATTCGGGGTGGGTGATGCTATGCGGTTATGTGTTAAATCTGTATCGAGTGTCAAGAGGCTGAGGTTGACGGGCGTTGTTGCATCTGTGACTTTCTGAATGGTGTAAGTGTGCGAGAAAGTGTCTGTGCACGTGCGAGAACCTTGCACAGTATTTGGACTGTTTCTCTGTACCTAACCATCGCTGTCTGCACCGTGGGAATATAGCTGTTGTCAGCTTTGATGGAATACTCCACGAATTAAATTAAGTGTCCGAAAATATTTGTTTTTTGATTGATGTTTTCTACATAACTGTTTACTGGACACGTCGTACTAATTTCTTTTATTTCTTATAAATCATGTTTTTCCGTAACTTTATCATGGAAATCTCACATATATACACTTGGCCGGAGTACACTGTCAACGTGAATAATACAAATTTAGTGGAGTGGGTCGCAAGATATCACCCAGATACTTAGTTATTATGCAATCACCAGGTGGCACTACCATACTGTAATAAAATGTCTTCGCGAACGCAATTGCTTACAACATCGACGTTAAAGTTATGTTTATAAACACATTCTAGAAGATAAGCCCACGCTTCTCCGCACGTGTCATTGAGCAGCTGATCGCATTATTAGTTGTGACCTTGCTTTTGTAATCACGTCCTTGAACATTATCTGTAGATACCGAAAGGGTGAGTCTCATGTATATCAATTACGAGACCACGAATTATCTCAGATTCATGCACATTTGATGTGTTTACTTCACGCGTAAGCTGTTTTCCTGGTAATGGTACGGAAAAAATTGCGTAGTCGACAGATTACCTCGTATACGTGCTTAGTAAGTGTCGCGCCAGGTTCTTCTCAATTAGAGTCTATTCTCAACTATGTTCAACTGACTGAAGGTTATCAAACTTCTGAATACACAGTTTGTTTGTGCGTTTGTTTGCTTGATGTGGTGTGAACCATTGCCTATAATGAGAATATGGTAAAATGTGGTAAATGTGTTGATTTCTAGAAAAGGCTGCGCTTAGATGATAACATTGCGTATAACCATGGAACCAGTCTGGAAAAAGAATATTTTTTATACACAGTGCTGATCCTCGGGGTTTTGAAAAGGGAGATTCCGGCGTACACAATCAGCTTGGCATTTGTGAAATGATTTCTGGAAAATGTTACAGTTATAAAATTCTCTCAAAAAAGGGAATCTTTCGAAGCCCCCCCCCCCTCCCCGCGAGGAAGGGCTGCAGTGCTGGATGAAGTACATTTGGTTTGTTAAGCATAATTACCTCTCAAGAAACTTGATGTTTGTTCTGAATATTTCGACTGCATCTCGCTGAAGAAGACTGCGAGATGCAGTCGAAATATTCAGAACAAACATCAAGTTTCTTGAGAGGTAATTATGCTTAATATTAATAACCAAGAAACCGTATCATCCATTCAAGTTCATTTGGTTTGATTTATGCATAAAGTAAAATACGCGAAACTAGTTGCACAAAAACGATTCAGTGCATGGCTATAATGGCGAAGTCTGAAACAATTACTGTAAAAATCGAAACCAAGCAGTGACGACGAAGATCTTTCAAATTCAACTCAATGTACTGTGGCGATATTTACCGGTGTTGTTTGATTACAGTACATGGTTTAATGACAATTTTGGGCCAACATCGGACACATCATTTATGAATCAAAAGTTAAAACACATCCAAGAAAGTTAGAGCCTGCGCAGAAGAAATATGCTCGCCATCTAGTGACAAAGGGTGTTATTAGCAGGTTACCTTTAAGTGACATTAAATTGTTGATGACGGTGGTCACTAAATCTATTATCACGTGACCGGAAATAGGGCTTCAAAATGCAGTTGATCGATGCCACTGATGCCACTGCTCGGCTACACGTGTCCTGTCCGCTTGAGTGAGTTTCGGCGAGGGATTTCCGCCACATCTGTCATCTTTTCTCGGTGCTTGCTAATTGCGTAGATCAATCAGGGGCAGAATACTTGTGTGACGCACTAGGTGCCATTGTGGCTTGCCGTGTCCCACGAAGCATTAAGCGACTATGATGTTGTAAAGATTTATAATGATGTGCATCTATCTACTGCACATTTATCACAGCTTATTAATATATCCTATTTCAGTAGATGACGTGACTGCTCAAGCTACGATGACAGAACACGCAATTGTAATCCGTGTAGATGGTGACAGCGACAATCTCATTTTCATCCGTTATTCTTTGGCACTGAACTATTACTGTATGTATAAATGTGCAAAATGTACGTGCGTGCGTGCGTGCGTGCGTGCGTGCGTGCGTGCGTGCGTGCGTGCGTGCGTGCGTGCGTGCGTGCGTGCGTGCGTGCGTGCGTGCGTGCGTGCGTGCGTGCGTGCGTGCGTGCGTGCGTGCGTGCGTGCGTGCGTGCGTGCGTGCGTGCGTGCGTGCGTGCGTGAGTGCGTTCGTAACTTTATATAATGAGTAAAACGTGATGTTATAGATGACATTAATAACGAATCATACATGTTTCGCATTAATGAATCTATAAAGATTTTTTATTTATAATACGAATTAGTTAGACGTGAACTTTATACAGCCACTCTGGCGATAGTCACATACAACATAGGTATTCGTTAGCAGCCCTGTTATCGATCGCTACCGAATTTGGCGTGCATGTTCGCCATGCATAACATATTTATTAAAGTTTCCTTCTCTTATGTAAAGAAAATAAGTTAATAATATTACGTCGCATTCGGTTCATATACCGAAAACGTTGCAATTATCACACAACCGAGACGATTAAAATGTCAGTATAAGTTACATTTAGCGTCGTGTATGTTCCAGTAAGGCTCCAACACGACGAAATCATTTCGTTATTCCCATCGTGCAAAGGACGCCAAAATTTACACGCATTACCGGATGTTTGTGAAAGGAACGTCAGATTAATGGCAAGGATAGATCAGTGTTGCACGACCCAATGCCGGTGATTAGATGCTCTCTGGATGCTGTGATCCATCAGTAATGTGTCGCTCTGTTGTGATTATGTGTTCATTTCAGTCTCATTAAGCAAATCAGTGCTATCGGTGTGGTTATGTTTACAGTCAACAAGTAGATGACTGTCAGTTCAGAATTCAAATACAAATAATTCCAACGAGAATAACAATCCTGGGATGGCTACCTGTGCGAGTAATTGACGAGAAATTATTCATGTTTTGTATTTGACCAGTGGTCATTGACGGGTTTTTCCGCAATTTATGTAATGTAGCTTAATATGCTTATAAGCCCGTTTACACAAGGTATTTTGTCTCACGACACGGTGTCGATGCACAAATAAATTGTGTGCGTTTACATGAGCGACGTGTCTAGACACTGCGAGTGCGACCTATTGACTCGCGCTAATCCCGACTAGAGCTTTGATGAAAGGTCACTACAAGTGCAGCACCTACAGGCCACTCAAAAGTCGCACCCGACATTTGTCAAAACATCGCTCGTGTAAACGGGTCTGTACACTAGGGGAGCCCTATATTATGAGCAGAAGAATACGAAAGAAACAGAAGAAGAAGATGGATGAAACTATTCCTACGAAAACAATAGCTTGCATTTCAGTTTTCACCCAATTTCCACTAGGTGTCACTGCGTAGATTGCAACTTAATATGTTATGCAGTAGTTCTTTAAACAGAGATTGATTCGCACTCGTCATTCGATAGTGCAGCATCCAATTATTTCCAACAATGGCTATCCAAAACCCTGGCCGCAGTGAACCTATCTCGTGCCACGGCAGTGATGTTCGACCGTCGATCATAAACGCATATTCGCCGGTTCCGTCTGGTTGTCATAATCGAGGCGACGTTCGCGCCGGCGGAAGGCGCTTCTATTAAATCATCATAGAGCGTATCTGTCGGCACGCGTCCACCCGCATTATACAATCATAATGAGGCGATTATAAACAATGGCACGCCCGGCAACAATGGCGGCCGTCGCGCCAGAGTGCACGACGCTGCAGACGAGTTTTCGCCGCCGCACGCATCCTCGCGTGTGCGCATGGGCGCTGACAGCGCTATTATCACCGGCGGCCCGGCGTCCTTTCACACCACTTCCGCTGTTAATGCAGCCGACGGCCATCAGCGGCCGCCAACCAGCATGCCGAGTGTGCAAATGGGGTTTTTCTCGGCCGGAGCTGCGTCTTTCATCAGAGCGCTTCGCCATTGATCGGATGATCGAAGCGGACGCGCGGATTGTGTGCGTCCGTCCGCCGTGACGCCTCGCTGTCGCCGTCGCCGTCGCCGCCGCGTCC
Organism: Lamellibrachia columna; assembly: GCA_963662155.1. Lineage (NCBI taxonomy): Eukaryota > Metazoa > Annelida > Polychaeta > Sabellida > Siboglinidae > Lamellibrachia > Lamellibrachia columna. Next base: position 15,397,435 of record OY759267.1, on the reverse strand, counting down.
TTCGGCTCCTTGACGACGTCGCTGGGTGACGCCAGCGAGAACGATATCGACGATTTATGAGGTTGCCGTTGACGTTTGATTTCCTGGACGAGTATTTTTTTTGTCAAACAATGTCCAACGATATCCAGGACACTACCCCGGTATCATGGTGACGTGCAGCCATTGACGTGGTATATCACTGCAAGACATGTTGTCGTTTGTTATTGGCAGGGTAATGCGTTCACGGACCCCAGACGCACACACACCGGGCCTACACGCACGCACGCACGCACGCACGCACGCACGCACGCACGCACGCACGCACGTCACTTCAGCACGCACTGTACTATAGTAGATATATTTTATGTGTGTGTGTGTGTGTGTGTGTGTGTGTGTGTGTGTGTGTGTGTGTGTGTGTGTGTGTGTGTGTGTGTGTGTGTGTGTGTGTGTGTGTGTGTGTGTGTGTGTGTGTGTGTGTGTGTGTGAGTGTGTGTGTGTGTGTGTGTGTGTGTGTGTGTGTGTGTGTGTGTGTGTGTGTGTGTGTGTGTGTGTGTGTGTGTGTGTGTGTGTGTGTGTGTGTGTGTGTGTGTGTGTGTGTGTGTGTGTGTGTGTGTGTGTGTGTGTGTATATTTGCTTGATAGATATTTTATTGAACAAATAAAACGAATGTTTCACGAATGTCAAGAAGCTTTTTAAAGATTGTATTCCTTAAGTCATGGTTTTGAGCCAATGCACCTGTAAGAGTTACTAAAACATGACTATTTGTACTGTTAGATAATCCTACGTCACGAGTGTCGTAATCTGGCAATATTCGACCGAGAATTAAAAATATATTTGCATACACATATTCCTATCCTTGCCAATAGGATACGACCATGCTGTTTGCATCAAAATTTAACTTATGTAACATGTTGGCCTTTGTTTACTAAACAAAGGCTCTGTGTATGCCGGCCTCACTTAATCCGGCACGTGTAATCTTGCTTAACATGTCAGCCCTCAGTCAACTGGAGAAATTACCGGAATCTCCCACCTTTAGAACACATTCTGTGTATCTCTTGTAGATGCATAGCCCCAAACCATGAGTTTAGTTTCACTTTAATGTTTCAGCAAAAACACGACATTTACAGTTCGAGGTCTTTTTCACAGTTTTCCTTTAGGGATAAACTAAAATGCCATCACAGTTTACAAACCTTGAACTTTGTTAATTAAACCTGCTTTGTTCTTATTAGTTAAGTTACTTGTATTATATAATTAAGCTCGTTTCTATAGTTATTAGAATATTAAATTTTTTTCCAGTCATCTTTTTAATACAATCACAAATATCTTGACGACGGAGAGAAACAGACGAAAAATGGCCGCAATACACAAAATGTCACTTGTTGCCATTATTTAGAGTGTTTTTCCGTTAATTAGAACTCCGGACGAGGAAATATTTGAGATGAACGTCTAAGAATGCGACATCAAGCCGTCACCGTGGACGTATGAATGAATAAGACAAACATCGTTTTCAATTTCAATCAGAAGCTGGTTGATAATGTTTAATATTGTCCGACAGTAATATAGCAGCGACAATCCATAACAGTGACAATAATATAATATAACAATGTCAATCCTTACTTTAATCAACTTTATTTAATAAACCTGCGCTTAAATGTGCCCTTAAGTTCATTATTGGTGCTTTGTATAGTTACTCAAACAGCAATTCGCATTCCCGCTGTTATTGAACACCCATGACTCTTACTTTGCTTTGCTGTTTGTTGTTATGATTTGAAAGGTGACTACTGGTAAATGCTGCCGAGATTGGCGTTGCCCGTGACGCACATTTCGGTTTGAGCGGTCGTGTGATGGCAGCACTGCGTCGTATCCGCATAGTGTGGCGTCACCTGGCGAATACTATTATGACAGAATATTGAAACGGCTGCGACGAAAGACCTGTACAGGAGTTAGATCACTGTTTTACTTCCTGGTCCATGGCATACGAACCAAGTCTCAGTGATTTTGAGACCGTACCCCCCTTTCGACGATTTGTTTGCACCTTGAAATTGTTTTTATTAATATGTAAAGGGCCACATTAGCAGCCTACGACACTTCTGCGCACATGATTAATTTTCTAGTTGCTTGTTAGCTGAATATGGACTTGTCCGCGATGGAAGGATCCCCTGTGTCTGTACAAAAAATCTAAATTTTTGTGACAACTGACGGAGAGCATCTCCTGTGTTGACATTCTCGAAAAGAGTTATAGGATTTGACGAAATCTCTACAACACGTGCAGTTGTGATGAAATCCCAATCGTTATTTTGCGTACAGGATTAAAAAACGTTAACATGGTCTCCGATGGAAAATAAATAATGATCTTCCCATACAACATGTTTAGGCTTCACGTTTTTCATGATTTAGTTTTTGTATTAAACATGTCGCCACCACGTGGTCTGCTTTTATTGTATTTTGTTGTGATTGCTTCGTAGTAACGTTATGTTGAAACTCATACGTGAGTCACTAAAATGTGTTTCCCTACGGGTATATAAAAAGACCCGGTGTAAATCCCCAGACAGACTGGCACCACTGGTATATGCATCACATTTCAAGTTTGTGTAGCCTCACTTAACAAAGCTCCGTGAAGTGGCACCACCGGTTACAAAAAAAAAATACTTCATTCGCAGGCCACAGACCCCATTTAGGATCTGTCCGTCATTGGCCATTACAATAAAGATTCTTGAGGAAAGTGAGGATTGCGATTGGTGAGTGATTTTTTTCGAACACTTTCACTTCGGACATTTTTGAAAAGTTAATGTTTTCTGTACTACGACATTATATCTTTCATTTGATGGCAATAGACAGACGCTGACAACCATTGCATCACTACACTGGCTATTCCGCAGAACGTATACCAGCATTTTTTAAATCAGTCATCGGGTTGGACCAAAATTGAGGGGTATCAGTTTTGGATGCATTTTTCTGAAAAACGAGGTATGTCATGTTCATGACTTTCACACAGCAGACGTGTTAACGGGGCAAAAAAGTGAATAGTTGGTGTTGTACCAGGTCAAAAAAATAAATGTATTATTCAAAAAACGTAAGTTGTCTTTCCATATTGTATATATAGTGAGGCATATTTTCCATAAGTATGAAACTCTAATATGAATTACTTTTTTGTAGCAGTTACATGTATTCGAACTTGGTGTTTATCATGTGTCCAGCGTGACCGACGACAATTTACAATATACCCCTACTACATACAGTCTGAACAGTTGAAGTGACAGGGACATATGAAACTCTTCTTGATTTATCTAGTATACATGTCAATAAATAAGAAACAAAAGGTACAACATGACATTTGACTTGGAAACTTTGCTTCTATGTCATTGTTACTTTGGTCATGATTATTATCTGCATATATAGCTTTTTTCTTGGATAGGCCTTCTTTCAACTATTGCAGTTCTCTCATAAGAGTGTGGTGACTTGTATAAATAATCTAGATAAATAAATAACCTGCCGTTTTTGTCCCGGGATTGGAACTTAACAAAATATGAGCTAAACAAATTACTGACATTGGTGACGCTGGACACGCAATGTATCTTTAATTAGGCTATATCATTATACTTCATCATAAAGTAGAAAATGTCCATGACAAATATTTAAATCATGTTGTGCCAAGTAACCCTGTACAAACACGTAATCTTTATTTTCTTTCTACAGACTTTACTTCACGCAATTTTTTTATTTAACATTTGTAAGTATTTTGTCTCAAATATTTAATCTCAACTCGTTCGGGAGATAATTGACGTAAAACGAATAACTGGATGTGGAGCTGAATAAGTGACAGTTTCATGCGATTGCGGTAATGTGAACTCTGACTGTCTGTCAGGTCATTAACCTCTTGTATATGTGGCAAGTGGCAACACAGCCACAAAGACAGTGTATGTAGATACATCCCACAGTGCTCCACCATGTTTGATCTACTCATTCATGCAGCAGACATGTGTTTCCGCAATGTCCATCTGTATGTTAACAAACGTTGCTGGCCAGGGCAACATGCTTTGATCTTACCCGACAGAAGAAGGAGATATATTTTTGTATCTGGATTTTCCTATCGAATGAAACATGCAGGTTTTGACGAGAGGTGTTTTTACTGAAGGGAATGGGCAGGTACAATTGTTGTATTTAATGTAATAACACTATGAATTCAGAACACAAGTACTCATAGCATAACTTATGAAGGGTAACCCGTAAATTATATTGACCTTGAAATAACGGTCTATAAATATGTGTTGTCTTGCATTGTATATCTTATAATGTAAAAGTAATGAGTACATTTCACAATGCATCGATACACCTTCCCCTAACTGCATGTCCAATGTCACCACATGTCCAGTGTCACCACATGTCCAGTGTCACCACATGTCCAATGTCACCACATGTCCAGCGTCACCACATGTCCAGCGTCACCACATGTCCAATGTCACCACATGTCCAGTGTCACCACATTCCAGTGTCACCACATGTGCAGTGTCACCACATGTCCAACGTCACCACATGTCCAGTGTCACCACATGTCCAGTGTCACCATTGAGTTTGAAGGTCACATTTCCTCAAATATACCTTCCACTTTCACCGAAATTACATTCTAATATTGCATGTGCTAGCATTCCTATCCTGTTTGTCCAATATAAACTGAGGGCTCTTACGCAATAGAAATGGGTCCTAGAGAAATGTTCGTTTTACCAGTAACCAGCAAGTGTCCAGCGTCACCACGTTTTATTTGGAAAATTCTTCTTCTTACTAAAGTATGTGTGAATTGCTTTGATGTATAGGAAGAGCAACATGTGTCTGACCACTGTAGTTCCTATTAGTCACTACTAGTTTTTTTCCCAGTAAAGCTGGACACTGGACGTACCAAATCCCCCCCCCCCCCGGGCAGGAAATATACTGAATGTTAGTACCACCAGGCATTTGTAGTATGGGATTTGCTTTTACATATGAAATACTTAGAAACGGTCTCTTTCGTATTTCTGGAGGTAGGCCTTTCCGTCGGTGACGCTGGACACTCATTTAAAACCTTATTCCATAAGTTTAAACTTTAACATACCATATTTTCCTTGCATTTAGGTTTAGTCATATAATTTGTCAGAATTCCTTCTTTAACCCCGTATGAAGGGATAGTTTTTCTAAATATATATCAATGACATTCATAAATTAATACAGCTGTATACCTCCACTACGCTGTATACTCAAAAATAAAATACAATAATGTTAGCGCGAAAATCAACGTAATACAGTGCTTGCCTATGGCTACATTGTACAGTGTAAATTATGCTGCGTAGGTTTTCCTTTGACTGCATGGTTCCTTTGGCAATTATCATTAGTTAGCTTTATGTTTCACACGAAACGACTTATTCACGCAGTTGTAGTATGCCAGTATCAATATTGAGGCTGCAACACAATCGTCTTCTCCCGCCGCCTCGCCAGGGTATGCTATATTGCAGGGCGCGACTGCCCTCATCGAACGACGAACAGATTACGGTGAGACGCGGTAAACTATTGTTACGTTTCCCGGGTCAGAGACGCGACGCTCGGGGAATCCACAACATCTGTCACCAAACAAGACGACATCGCAGACGACAGCGGCACACGCCGACTTCATAACCTTTCAGCTGGGCGCCTCTCGCCTTTGTGGTGGCGTTATTCATAACGGCACATACGTAACCCTTCCTACGGGTCAGCTGCGCCCCTTGACCCTCCCATTATGTCCGGTCCGGTCAGTAATCTATCACGCCCGGGCGGGGAGATCAGAAGCCGGTTAATGGCGACGCGAACGCCCGCCAACCAGTGCCATTGAAGTCCCGTCGGCGACGCCGTTACGAAGCTATGATGCCACTTTGCCTGTTTTGACTGTCGGTGATTAATTTACCAGCCATGACGCGGCGCGCGTGCTCGTCAACTTAGCGCGTGCTCGTCCACTTTAGCGCCTACGCTTTGATGGACTGCGCCCAATTAGCGCCGATGTGACAACGGTGGACGTTTCCATCTCGTAATTTCATCGCCTGGGACGGGAAGTCGGCATCATAGGGAAAACAGCCGCATTGTAAGCCACTATGTGCGGTATGTGTGTGTGGATGCATGGGTGCGTGTGTGCGTGCGTGCTTGGGTGCGTGCATGGGTGCTTGCGTGCGTGCGGACGCACCCGCGGACGATACCGACAGCGAACAGACACAGTTATTCTTGCCATTGTAAATGATATATAGACCGGGTATGCTTGTGTCTGTGTGCGCGTGGATGATTGATTAGATAAACGGGTTTTATTTCACTTATATGTGTGTATTCTGTACGTGCGCAAGTGCGCATCTTAAACATTTACTATAGATACTCCAATTCAAATAACATATGTTTTCAACGTGAGATAGACAAGCACACCTGGTCTGCCTATCCGAGGCGGGACGTTCTATGTGTCGACCGACATGAAGAAAAGTCTAGTCACCAGCTTGCTTACGTGGTGGCCGAGTAGGGTGCACTGAGTACAAAACTTCCTTTCAATTCTCTTTTATCGATTTCGTTTTGTTGGTGTGACGACGAAAAAGAAATTTATTATATAAATATTACAATTACAGGACACCTGCATCCTAGTGAATGCACGACACCCGCTGTTACGTTAGGGAGATCGCTGCGCAGCGTTAAGACAGAAAACTAACAATACACATTATAATTTTCACAACAAACATAATTATTCTTGCAATAGACTACACTATCAGACATATTACTATTATGGGAACTGTTGCTGAAGCAGCTATATATAAATATAATTGTTACGGTATGTTGATCGCTGTGGCAAATCCGAATAGTTCTGCAGCTGTTACAGCAAGTGCTTCGGGAGTTGTTGTGGCGGGTAATTCGTTGTGGCGACTGTCACGGTTGTAACAATGGCTGGTTGAGGAAGTCAGTGTCTTTGCCGCCTGTGGTACTCGCGCCATGTTCCTCGCTGAACAAGACAGCGGAAGCGGTGAGCCACTTCAGTAGGAAGAAGCGGATCAAGAACAGGATCAATCCGAAGGTGATAACGCACAGCGATTGCAGCGAAAACTCTTCCTTCAAGTTCTGGCTAGAGCGCGGATGGCCTCGTCTCGTTTGCCCGCTGGTGCTGTTGTCTGACGACCACCTGCAGTGTGATGTCCGCCAGCTCGAGGCATCGGGGAAACCGTGGTGGATGTGGTCGTTGTCGTCGATGTCGGTGTTAGCGCGGTAAATCGGCACATCTTCTGTTCGGTTCGTCATCGTCTGATCCCGGTTTGTAAGGAAAAGTTGGCGTTGGCCCACAGTTTTGGCGTTTATGCACGATTTCGTTGCTACGTCGGGGTGACGTCACTGAAGGTACATTCGTAGTGCGGAAAATCACGAGTACGGACAAATGTACGGCCTACTTTTAGAGATAAATACGTGTATCCCTATGGATGACCTCGCTAGGCATATTGTACCGGCGTCATGACAAGAAGCTGAGTCACTTTGACGTGAGCTGCCTATATGGAACGTATGTACTAAGAACAGGTGACAGTACAATATACCAGATACCGAGGTGTTCACACATGTCAAACATGCATACCAAACATCCACACCACGCTAAGAGGGTCGGACTATGTGACCAGAATTTCGGACACACGTCTGTCAAAGAGATTTTGTACAGTGTCCTAACGACTGGGACGGCCAGAAGAAGCGATACAAGGACACCGAAGGCACCTCCCAAAATATTAGACTTTGACCCTGAATCTTGGCCTTGGAAGAGGCTAGCCCAGGATAGCTCAGCATGGCGCAGCAAGGTAAAGAAAGCTGACGTTTATTTGAGCCAAAGCGCATTATTGAGGTCGAGAAGAAACGTGAGGAGAAGAAATCAGCCGGCAGCACCTCCTAGAACCATTCATCTGCTGCAGTGTCCTGTCCTGTCCTATCTTGTCCTGCAGAAGAAACGCGGAACTGTGAACAACAACCATGGATTGCAACGAATATGGTAATCTTCGCTCGCGAAAGACGAAAAAATGTGTTTTCTCAAAATGTACCATGATGTAATACTGATACACATATGCACGCACATGCATGCGTATGCGCGCACATACGCAAACGCACAGCACGGTTTTGTTCAAGCAACAGTTTTATTCGTTGCGACTAGAACACATCAACCCTATCGTGCTTCGCGTTCACTCCGGATGACACCAGCGTCCTCCGTTTCCCGTTTTCCCGCGCCCACGCCATCCCAGATGCTGGCGATTGTTGCGTGAGACAATGGACAGGGAGCCGCCGCGGAGATGAGAGGCGAGGCTGAGAGCCGGTCGCCGCCGAGCAGGAATTGCTTAATTGGTCTGTTTGCACACGGACGAGGCGCCCTCGAGAATACCAGCACACAATCAAAGAGCATGCAGCTGCCAGGGCACGCGTGCCGGCCCAGGTGTTAACTGGGCGGGGTGGGGTATAAATGCCACAACAAACGGCCTTGGTGTCGTCAGTCGAGACGCGATATCGACACGGGAGAGTCTTCGGTCTTCGCGGTTACATTCAGCTATTGCAAGCCGACATAAACACCACAGACGCGCGGAATTACATATAATCAGACATTCAAGTTACGTTACAAGTATCAGACACCGAAGCAGACGACTTTTCCTCGCTGTACGTCGTCACAAAGATGGCGCCCGCCTGCCCGGTTCGTGCGTTGGAAGAACATGTACTGCCGACACAGTGTAGCCCTCCCGGTGTTCACAGAAAGGTGAGTGAAGCACCGTACTACAGCCTGTAGTAAATATCGCTGTTGTTTCGGCTGCTGAACGCCGCCTTTGGGCGAACGCCGTGCTTTTCCACGAGCCACATTACTGACGATGTGTGGCATGTCGGTTTCACAAACGTATTTTAGTGAAGTATTTCGTAAGGTTCGGCGGAAAAACAAGAAACGTAAGTAGCAGTAATTGTGTTTGTCTATGGTTCATTACGCCCAATAAAGAAAAAATACCTTTTATATAGGCAATACATGTTGCTTAATAGTAGTAAGAAAGCATACAGCTACAAATTACACGGATGCTACCCGAAGGGTGATTTTTGTGGGTAGAACAGCACGGAGTTAGTCACACGACACTGCTGAATAGCTCCTAGTCCGGTCTGTAACAATTGGCTTCGTTTCTTGTAACACCCACTCATGCATATTAGATGAACGGGTTCGCGGTCACAAAGTTGTCCATGTCCATGGAGCATTTCCGGGAACGGTGGATATTGGCAAATATAACCAGAAGATAATACTAGTTGAAGAACACAAATGAATGGCTTAACATAGCATATATATATATATATATACATATATATATATATATATATATATATATATATATATATATATATATAGGCAAGCACACACCAACATACACACACATATACATCATATTATATATATATATATTATTATTATTGACATACATATATAATTATATATATATATATATATATATATATATATATACATTCACACACATATATATATATATATATATATATATATATATATATATATATATATATATATATATATATATATATATATATATATATATATATATATATATATATATATATATATATATATATAATTATATATATATATATATATATACATATATGTATGTTTATATATATATATATATATATATATATATATTATATATATATATATATATATATATATATATATATGTGTGTGTGTGTGTGAATGTATATAAACATATACATATATATATATATATATATATATATATATATATATATATATATATATATATATATATATATATATATATATATATATGTATGTATGCATATATATGTATGTTTGTTTATAATAATATATATATATACTATTATATATATATATATATATATATATATATATATATATATATATATATATATATATATATATATATGATAATATATGTATATATAATATT
>OY759267.1:14642488-14682488 GCA_963662155.1 Lamellibrachia columna | reverse complement strand
AGTCCAGTTGATGTTTGTTTCCACATATATCCACATATGTCCATTGCGTTCCCCTTCGTTTCTTGAACGGGGTGTTTGCGATTACAAGCTCCTTTTCTTATGCTAGTTCTGATAGAAATTAACCGTTCCTGTTGGTTTTTTCATGGTATGAATACGCGGCATCGCTTGGTCCCAGTTTTGCATAAAAGTCACACAGAATGACAAGTTGTGCACTGGTAACGATTTTATAGCTCTTCTGAGGTCAGCGTAGTAACCTTCAACAGTTTCCATTTTACTTTGTTTTATTTTACTGCGTTTGTAGGATGTTACAATTACACTGGTTGCTGGGTTCCCCTGGAATGTAGCTATCAGGATCCTATCTGAATGAGATCTAACACCAGTCAGCGATTTCTTCGCTGTTGTACTCAACGGTAATCCAACTCCTCCAACTGATGCTTGTGCTTCATTCCACCATGCTGAGGATGTTATTAGGTCCATCACTCTGTGGTAGCGAATTGGTTCCTCATGTATGATTCTGTTCTTGTACTCCTAATATTGCGATGTGTTGATCTGAAGTATTTAATGCTAGTTCTTCTGCCCTACTTTCAACTCTAATTGTGCGTGCGTTGAATGATGATATTATTATCGGTTTCTTGCACTTCATAATTTTTTTCGTAGTCCTAGCACATGATTCAGTCTCATCCCTCTCCATAGGGTTTATGGATGAGTCGTCATGAATCCCAATGGTAGATGCACTTTCACCCGTAGCTGATGTCCTGCTTACTTCCGAAGCTGGCAGTATAAGATTTTCTGTTATTTGTGCAATCATTTCCTTTCAATTGCTGCATTAATGTCAATGGTCGCAGCTCCTACTGACACGTGATTGCTGGCCATTGGGATTTACTCCTCATCTGCCCTTCACCGAAGGAGGAACCAGGCCTTAGGATCATCGCATACGCACAGGCGCCACTCCCCATGACTATTTGCCCATAGCTGGGACATGGATTAGTGACAGCGGCAGAGCGTGTCCACACTCATGTGGGTCATGCGCACTGCATTTCTCCGAGATCCATCGTTTGGTTCACGGGCAACTGAATCAGCTTGAGCCCCTGTAACTAATATATATATAAAAGGGTATGCAACTAGGAATGACCCCACTCACCTTTCAACATCCGTATCTCGGCGTTGCGATGCGTAATCCGAATACTATGACCTTACACAAATGCCCCAATGAATAAACTTTCACTATACCTACTTGTCATTAAAAACATATATGGATTTCTTATAAAAAAGAGGTACGTTAACGACTGTACGCACAGAAAACCCATCACACCGCATACGGTAACGTGACAATGTTACCGGAAGTGAGGTGCAAAATCCCTTGTTAGCCAAATAGTCTACCCAACAACAGGTGACACCTGCTGTAGAATGTGTCAGACTGATAATTAGCATACCCTTTTATATATATATATATTAGTTACAGGGGCTCAAGCTGATTCAGTTGCCCGTGGTCTGGTTAGTCTGGTGCCTCGCGGTGACCAGACTCCGTTGGTTACCCCGAGGGAGTTACGACAAGAGTCTTGTTTTAGCAGAGGCTATTGTACTGTCGTTTCGCAGAAGCTAGCCAGCGGTGGTAGCTGAAAGCAGAGGCGACAAGCACACTACCTATGCGCATGCGTCGGGGTGGTACGAGTCCGTTACATCGCTCCACACATTTCACCAACACAACATGTTCACCAACACAACGAATGACCACAACTGGTACAACAACTCAACATAATCCACTGATCACGCAGAACCAGACAAACCAAATGACAACAAACGCAACTAATCAAAACAACACCCTTTACCGCAACACATGAACCAAAATTTCCAAGATGGCGGACTCCCACTGCCGGCGCCGTCCGGGTGAGTTCTTTTCATTTTATCGCTAAGCATTTCATTAGTAAGCTTACTTTTCTTCAAGTTGCCACTGTTTGCATTTGGATCTAACTTTCAGAAAACCATGCTACAAAATGTATTCCAATTCAGATGTCCCTTTAGGAAATATTCGCCTCACCTAGTCCTGCATTCCACGCGGATTAATCTTGGGCTAACGCAAATAATCACCGTCACTTTCCTAATAGCAACGATCATTGGAATATGTCAACGCGTATCTCGATCAAATCTCAAAATTAAACCAACATATTATGCCCAAACTTTGAAACCCCGAATTAAATTCCCACCCAAAGTCAAATTCAAATCAGACATTGTTACACATCTGTACCTCAGCAGACTGATAGCACTCTCAGGCGACATCCACCCAAACCCTGGCCCATATGGGCGCCCAATTCCAAATATTACCACTTCTCCATCTAGAAATGAGCAATCCATTTCTACCAACACCCAGTCTGACAGCTCCACGCTTAGTACCCCAACACTCCACACATCACAAAATGCAGGCTCAATTTTCGCCCCAAACCCCCAAAACACTTCAACCCCCGAACGTCACAAGAAAACCCAAGGAAACACACTTAAAGGAATTTTTATAAACACCAACAGCGTTAAGAGCATAGAAAAAGCAACCCAACTAAAGGCAACTATTCAATATAATAACCCAGACATCATATTTTTAGTTGAAACTAAATTAGATGCAAACTATGCTACATACTCTTTCCTACCACCCAACTATGAGGCCATCAGAAAGGACAGGAATGTCCATGGCGGTGGAGTCCTTATAGCCTTCCGTGACAACATTGTAGCTGAACCCCTCCAAAATTTAAACTCAAATTGTGAAATAATTTGGACAAAAATTCACTTTGCACGAAACAAATGCATATACTTTGCATCTTATTAACGACCCCCAAATGACCACCTCCAATCCCTTGAAGCTCTCCACGACTCCCTAACTAAACTATATAGATCACAAAAAAACTCCCCCTAACGTAGTCATAGCTGGAGATTTTAACCTCCCTGATATCAACTGGACAAATCACCAGACCACGAATAACAGCACTGCCAGCATGCATAACAAACTACTAGAAATAACTAACGACTTTGGGCTGCAGAACATGGTAAACGACCCATCACGCATCGCTTCTGGCAACATTCTTGACCTCATACTCACCTCAAATCCCTCCATTATCATCAACACCCATACCACTCCTGGTATGAGCGATCACGAATCCGTGACCTTCAATGTCAACTTAAACCCAGTTCGCAACAAGAAACCCCCCCACCAAGTTTATAGTTACAAATCAGCAGACTGGAACCAACTCAAAGACGACATAGACAAACTAAATCTTGAGTACTTCGACATCGACCCCAACTCACAGGATATAGACATAAACTGGACCTTTTTCCGCGAACGTCTGACTACCTTGATTAACAATAACATACCTAGACGATACACAAAAGCTAAAACCCACCTCCCCTGGATAACACGTGAACTAATTAGAATGCAGAGAAGACGAAACAAAAGCCACAAAAAGGCAAAGCAAACTGGACTAAACAGTGACTGGGAAAATGTTAAGGAACTCCGAAAGCAAGCTACTAAAGCATTAGCAAAATCCTACAAAGACTATGTTAACAACCACATTGGAGACAGCCTGAAAACTAATCCAATAATAAGGCAAATAAACGAGAAAACATTGGCATCCCCACACTTCGAGTAAACGACCAACCAATAATTAATGATCGAGATAAAGCAAATGCCCTAAACAACCAATTTAGCTTTGTATTTACCCAAGAAAAGCACCCCATCCCCCAAATAGCCCCCTCTACTTACCCCAACATCCCCCTTCTCGAAATTGGCATAGATGGCGTAATATAGCAGCTGGAAAATCTAAACCAGAACAAAGCTACAGGCCAAGATGAACTACCAGCCGGAGTCCTTAAAGAAACTGCAAAGCAGATAGCTCCCATCATCACCCAAATTTTCCAACAGTCATACAACACAGGTAAACTTCCTAATGACTGGCTACAAGCATTAGTAACTCCTATATACAAAAAGAGCCACAAATCTGACCCTGCTAACTACAGACCCATATCACTAACCTGCATCCTCTGTAAAGTAATGGAACATATCATCCTAAGCAACATGTGGAAACACCTGCACAAGCATAACATCATTCTCCACTTCCAACACGGATTCCAGTCGGGACTGTCTTGTGAATCTCAACTCATTGAGACAGTCCACGACTGGATGACTGCTATGGACAACAAGACCCAAATTGACGCAATCCTGCTTGACTTTGCCAAAGCCTTCGACAAAGTGCCTCACCTACGTCTTCTATCAAAATTGACCTCCTACTGAATCACTGGAAACACTCAAAATTGGATCAAATCTTTTCTATCCAACCGCAAACAGAGAGTCTCAGTTAACGGTGCCCTGTCGGACATCACATATGTCACATCTGGTGTCCCACAGGGTTCAGTTCTAGGACCTGTCCTCTTCTTACTCTACATAAATGACATAAATGGAAACATCAAATCTTCTATACGACTTTTTGCAGATGATAGTATTATATATCGTAAAATTTCTTCCAAAACCGACCACGACATTCTCCAAACTGACCTAAGCCTACTCCAAACATGGTCAGACAAATGGCAAATGGAATTTAATGTATCTAAATGCGTCCACCTTCCAATAACAAACAAAACTAAACCCAGCACACACAAGTACTCGCTTTCTGGCCAGCCATTATCCACCGTATCCAGCCACTCATACCTCGGAGTAAAATTGGATTCCAAATTAACCTGGACAAATCACGTCACTTACATAACTTCAAAATCTTCGAAATGTTTAGGCATGATTAAACGAACTCTTGGCCCATGTAAACCCGAAGTTAAACAAACAGCCTACAACATGCTAATCCGGCCAAAACTTGAGTACTCTTCACCCATATGGAATCCCCACACCTTTTCACAAGTTAAAAGCCTTGAAAGAGTGCAACACTATGCTGACATATTTGTTAAAAATGATTACAGACGGAACACAAATCCAGCAGATCTAATTACTGCCCTTGGATGGCCAACCCTCGAACGAAGGCGCATTATCAAACAAGCCACAACCTTCTACAAAATTCTAACAACATTATTGAGATCACCCCCCCCCCTCCAGGCCTACTAACCCGCTCTCGAACCCGTGGACAATACATAGCCCCCAAGTGTCGTATAAATGCAATGGTCTTTTCATTTTATCCCAGAGCCATTCGCATATGGAATATGATTCCACCAAAAATTACCAACATAAAAAACCCAAAATCATTTCAAGAAGCTATTATGGAACTCCCTTTCACCACACCTCCTCACCTAAACTGCCTTTAAAACACAGTGCTCAGCGTAAACTTATCCATGGTGTGGGTATGGAGACTGTCTATGTGTGCATGGGGCAAGGCAGCGACAGTATCCATACACATAACCAACCTATTAAAACATCCTATACATAAAATAAATAAAACTATCAGATAAAAACCATTTCAGCAACATTAAATGATACTAGTCTTTTAATCGAATGTACCACCCACAGCGCATGCGCACAGTCCACCACAAACTCCTGCGTTAGCCCAAGTTTGGGCTGTTTGGAGTAAACCACTTGAGACTTGAGACCACACCTGACGCGTCACTGAAATCTGCACTGCAAGCAGCAACCAACCAGCACCAACCAACCAACCAACCAACCAACCAACCAACCAACCAACCAACCAACCAACCAACCAACCAACCAACCAACCAACCAACCAACCAACCAACCAACCAACCAACCAACCAACCAACCAACCAACCAACCAACCAACCAACCAACCAACCAACATATATATATATATATATATATATATATATATATATATATATATATATATATATATATATATATATATATATATATATATATATATATATATATATTTAGAGAACAACAACATATATACACTTTTGAATTCAATGAAGGTAGCATTGTGGTACAGGCGCATTTTATTGTGGTTAATGAATGAAATAGTTGGTGTAAGACGCCAACATGGGTGGGTATGTGATATATTCGCTCGAATGGGCAAAGTAACCTAGTGAATGGCTTAGACCAGAAGACCCGTGTTTTGTTGATCGGCCTCTACATGTCAATACTTGCTGCGGAGGTGATCACATTGATGTGCCGAACGTCGACGGAAGTTAATGGTGTGTTAATCCCGAAGTTGGCGTAGTGCGTCTCCGTAAACGTCTATGTATGCGTAATTGTTCTTGTGTAGTTGACATCCCGTTTATTTGGAATTCCATCACAATCCGTCATCTCCAGTTCAGCTCTCCAGCGCAATCACCGTGCCGCCTTGTATAGGCATACTTCTTCGTAATAAACATTTATTTAATATAACAAAATCAAGATGCAGTTGTGATACTGATGTATAATTGATGCATATTTATTAAAAACAAAAACACAATGCGGTTCATTCCTCCCGATGTAGTCGCAAATTCGCGTCGAGGTCTCTTTTTCAAGGTTTCAATTTCAATTTTTGTTCGGTGTCTACAATCGTCTACCTTTTTGGTTTCGGTTTCTGCTCGAAGACCTCTGTCGTCTATGTCGGCTGTGCAATTAACCACGACGACTGCGCAATGCCAGGTCGCCGTCGTATCAGATGTCAACGTTTGTAACTGGAAAAACAAGCGGCCGTGTTCTCATTTTTTTTACACACACCCAGCAATTAATCGCGCAGTCACACATATACGTTTCCGTGATAATAAAACAAGGGGAAATTACATAGACTAGTGAATAGAGCGACCTATTTCACATATAAGAAACAACACGTTTTACAGCGTTAACGTTTACGCAGATGAATTAGCAATAAGACTCCTGAAGAAAACTATTCCCGCTAAACACACGCGACGGAGCCAAGCCAACGCTCGAATATTTTTTTCTCTTACGCCATGTCCTATAAGTTCCGTACACATTTGGCAATCGTCTTGTTTCTATGTTTCTTCTATGCGGATTTCTTCCTTGGCTTAGCGAATGTGTAAACAACTGTGTAATCTAAACAACTACGCGGACAAAATGTTCTTATATAATACAAACGCGAACTATATGCTGCTCATGCCTATTTTTTTTTTGCCTATCGAGACATGGCATAGCATAATCTAAGATTGCTCTCGGTCTTAAGACAATGAACAAAGGCGAGCAAACTTGCGAATCTAAGTATTGTCAAAGACGGTCAGCGAAAACACAGACGCCAAGGTCACCCAGATGATAAACAACAAAATGGCAATGAGCCGACCACGAGACTCGGTGTACCGCACCAGAGTCAACTTAAACGAACACAACAGGAGTGCTCAGTTCATCAACGAACACAACAGGAGTGCTCAGTTCATCAACGAACACAACAGGAGTGCTCAGTTCATCAACGAAGATTTGACGTCCACACGTTCATCCCTTGCATTCGAAACAAGAAAACCGAAGAAAACCAATAAAATCAACGACCCCTGGACGTTCATTAACGACAAAAACAGTGCCATAGAGAAAGTGACATCAATGGCCGATCTGAAGGCATACTGAATGCCATACCACGGCGACATGTCAGTTACAAGATACACCTACAAATCCTACTAGTATTAATTTTAAATGCATAGTTTCGAATGAAAAACTACCCAAATTTGATTAGCTTATTTGGACAATGACATTTTTAAATATCTGCGTTACTTGGAAATGTTTTTCCCATGGCCACTGTGCGTTTTTTGTTGTTGCTTGTTTTTTGTTGTTGCTAACGAAATAGTTTTATTACATTGCGTGCGTTAATGTAAATCTTTTTATTTCATAAATGGTTACTACCATATATTAAGCAATATGTTTTTTATTTTTAATGCCTACTTTCAAATGAAATAGTACATTAATTTCATTAGTTCTATTAGGACAAGGACATGTTGAGATATTACGTTATTTTTAAAAAAATCTGTTAATTTTGGCCACCGCCAAACTGTGCATGTTGTGGCTACATTGTTATATTTAAATTACAATGTGTGCTTTATTGTACATCTTTATATTTATATAAGTTAATACCACAAAAACAATTATCGTTTTACGTTACTACGTCCGAATAAAATAATACATTAATTTAATTTCTTTGATGAGCATGTTTGTGCTAGCTGCCAAGCTACCTTTCATTGATTCATATTATTTTCTGTTGGTACAATTATTAAATGACCTTTACCAACCATCACTCTTTGTGTGTTCCTGTAGCAAACGAGCTCATGGTTCTGCCATTAAGCATCAGCAGGGTATAAATTAATATGTTTACACATGTTAAAATAGTGTTTATACAATGTGAGGTGAAAATGACTGCGGTAGTGTTAGTCTGTGATCTTCAGTCCGCAACCTGGGACACAGTCCGCAGTATGCGAAACGGTTCGTGGTCAAATGAGGTGATCACGTGGCGAACGAGAGTCATTCCCTTTGTTTTGGAACTCTGAGCCACGTTAGACGTACTTTGCAGAGCCATCCCATTGGAAGTTTTTCTTCCCACCATCCTCCCCTGTCTACCTCCATTGTTCGCGTGTTGCTTACCATGTTATGATTCTGTATTGTATGTATACATTCAACTCCCGATAGTTCCTAATTTGGTTATGATAAACAATCACCATTGTGCGTTAATGCTTTCCTTCATGATTACATTTCCCATAGGGTTTTTAGAAGGTTTTAGTGCATGTAGTCTGTATTCACTTATATACACAATGTACTGGTCAGTAATACGTCTGCTGTACGACAAATTTTGAACAATTGAATTGTTCTTGAATTTTTCTTTCATGAGAATCCCAATGGGGTTTGTAATACATAACCTTTAATTTTTATGCATATTTGACTGGTTAGTTGATCGTTGTGCAACATTGTTATGATGATGATATTCTGTGGTTATGTGGTGGGACAAAGGACCGCCCCACCTTTGCTACTTCTACTTTTGTCATTTAATAATTGTTTCTCAATGAGCAACTTTGTATTGGCAACTAAGCGATATCTCATTTGATATACATGTATTGTATTTTACTGTATTTTTCTTGATGAGTATGTTTGTGCTAGCAGGCAAGCTACTTTTCTTTGATTCATATTATTTTCTGTTGGTACAATTATTAAATGACCTTTACCAACAATCACTCTTTCTGTGTTCCTGTAGCAAACGAGTTCAGAGTTCTGCCATTAAGCATCATCAGGGTATAAAATACATTAATTTCATTAGTTCTATTAGGACAATGACGTGTTGCGATTTTTATGTTATTTATTATTATAAAATAGTATATTACTTGTCAATCTTTCCACCGCAAATCAGTGCAGCTTTTTGGCTATTGTTATATTTAAATTACATTGCGTGCTTTAATGTACATTTTCATAGTTCATACATGGTTAGTACCATATAAAAAAATATTTATATATATATATATATATATATATATATATATATACATATATATATACATATATATATATACATATATATATATATATATATATATATATATATATATATATATATATATACATATATATATATATATATATATATATATATATATATATATATATATATATATATATATATATATATATATATATATATATATATATATATATATATATATATATATATATATTTGTAAATCGTTCTCAAATTTGTCAAACCCATGCGCAAAGCAACACTGTTTCATGTCTACAAAACCAGCTACTTTGATTCTTCACAAATGTTTCTACTCGTACAACGGATTATATATGAAAACTTTACGAACTTCGCTCTTTTACTCAGGCGGACTTTTTTTTTAAATACCAAACTCTTTATCATTCATCATTGCAAATATGTTGTTGTTCAAATAGTATACATCAATAATGTATGTCATATTATGTTATCACAATGTAATTGTGTTCCCTTAATCTTCTTCGTTTTTTTGGTTAGTATTGCACAGGCAACGAATTGGGGAAGTTGGGTTGATGCGGTATACTTTAATATTAGATTTGTAAATGGTTCGATGAATCGATTAACTTTGATCGGATCCAAAGTAGTAAACAATTTGACTTTATTAATTGCCAAAAATTGCTCTAGATATTTTAGAACTGATTTTGTTTATATGTTCTTTCAATGTTAAATGTATGTCTAAATGTAGTTCTATAATTTTCACAGATTCTTCGTTGTTGTTCTTGCCAACCTGGCTAATAATATCATTGCATTTTGTAATACTATTGTTTACATTGCTTTTGGTGTTTACAGGGCTAAACTGCTAAACGTTGTCTTTTTGACATTTATATATAATTTATTTGCACAGAACCAATCGTAGAATTGTTTTAATTCGTTATTCATATTACTAATCAAATTATCAATATGCGAACCTGATTGGTAAAAGGTTGTGTCATCAGCGAAAGATAGCAAATTTAGAGACTCAGAGTTTATCATGCAATTAGAATAGAATAGTAGACTACTTATGGGTCTACAATTATAAAAAAAATTGGTTATTTCCTGATTTAGAAACTGGGGTTATTTTTGCAATTTTTAAGTTACCGGGGACAATGTTATAGGTAGTGGATAATACAGATGAATAATCAGCCCTAGCAAATAGGATAAATGTTAAAATTTTATTTTTAAGTGGCATACTTGATTGTATATTGATTTTTTTCCAGGAGGTGCAACCATATGTTAAATGAAATAATCCAAAATGATCAGCTACATTTTTTTATAATAATCCCAAATTCTTATTTAGGATGAGTATGGTTAGAATATAAATGGTCTATAACAGTTGTCGAAACTTGTGTTATTCTTGTTGGTTTGGTTATATGTGGGATGTATCTTTGTGCTATTACACTGTCTATGAAGTCATTGGATTTTTGATGACTCTCAAAGTTTAGTAAATTAATATTATAATCCCCCATCAAATCAGCTGTTTTATTTTTATCATGGATTTATAATATCTTACTCATAAATAAACTGAGATTTGCACGGGGAGGAGAGTTGAGACAATAGATTACACCCACTATTATAACTTTAATTTCATTTGCTTGCATCTAACAAAATGTACTTTAATGAATAAGCAATAGAGTAATGAATATTGAGAGATCTTCACGTTTGGAGTATGTGAAATATTCATTAATGTATAGCCCAACTCCACCATGCTGACCGTCTGTATCTAATCTTGTGTTGAATAATAAACTGTGATAACCATTTATATTGTACCGTAGGACGTCTTGAATTTTAAATACATCTTCAGTTGGAGGAGAACATCGACATAGATATATACAGAGATATATGTGAAGAATCACATGATTTTGAAAATTCAACGGACGCAAAATATTTCCAATAAGTTGTATTCAAAGAAAAGGGAGAATTATTATGTTTAATTTTCATAGTGGTTATCTTCTTTGAATAATGTTTTATTAAAGCTAAAGTGTTTACTAGTTTAAATCCGGTCAATATCAATCGATTCAACCATTTACAAATCTAATATTAAAGCTTTTGCAATTAATAAAGTGAAATATATCATACCACACAAAGCATTAAAATCACTGTATTATACTCTAATTCATAGTCATATAACTTACGGCATACAAGCGTGGGGCAATGGGGCAATGGGGCAATGGGGCAATGGAAACACCATAAGTACATTAGTAACTTTAACAAAAAAACGCACCATACGAATAATTAACAATAAGGGATATAGAAATCTCACTGATCCCATATTTAAATCTCAAAATATACTTAAAATCGTAGATGTATATAATTTGCTTGTCTCACTATTCATGTATGACTTTCACCATAACCTACTGCCTAAGTCATTTACATTATTGAATTGTTACTCAATAGTCGCATATTAAATAATTGGTTTGGACACACATTGCTACGAAAATTCGCAAGTTTTACGGCCGTAGATCACAGTTCTGCAAGTATCGTACAACACCACCGCAGACGTTTCGAAATCGTAAACAAATGGTCTCTGAGAGCACGGATAAAATTAGTTTCGTGCACCAAACAAAACGTACGATAAATCACCCCATGTTGAGAGAAATTAACATGCGATTGTGACAAAGCTGTTGCTCGGTTCGCGACGTATTTTTGCTGTTGTTGATGTTGTAGTTGCTGTTGTTGTTGTTGTTGTAGGGTGTTGTTGATGTTGTAGTTGCTGCTGCTGTTTTTGTTGTTGTTGTTGTTGTTGTTGTTGTTGTTGTAGGGTGTTGCCCATTGCGATGACGCCATTTAAAGTTTACAGATTATTGATTTGTAACACAATAGTTGTATAGTACATAATTGATTTGGCCACACTTTGCTACGGAAATTCATAAGATATATGACCGTAACATCATATTTCTGTAATTATCAAACAGGAGGATGAGCGCCGTATTAAGCTAGGAAAGGTAGGTCAACCTTCCACAGATGTCTTCGGTATGAATGGCTTCGCCACGTATTGTTGCTGCAGTTGTTGCTGCTGCTGTTGGATGCCGGCCACAGCGACGGTGTCGTCTACTGCATCACTACCGGTCACTTGGCTGACGTCATCGGTTTCGTACACGTCGTACGTCTCCTCGTTAACGACGGTCATTTTCGCAGTTTTCTTGCGTAGCACTAGTCCCCCGATGCAGATGCCCGACAGCAACGTGATTAAGAAGAACAACTTCAGGAAGAGCAGAGAGGTCCCTGCCGGCAAAGGGCGATGTTCGGGTCACGTGACGTGTTTTTGGTGCCCGTAGATTTACGGTACGTTACGTTTGGGAGGGGTGGAAAGAGGAAGGAAGAGAGAGAGAGAGAGATGTGAGTAGGGAGGAAGGGGGAGAGAGGTGGGAGGGAGGAATTGATAGAGAGGTGGGGAGGAAGGGAGAGAGAGGTGGGGTGAGAAGAAGAAAGAGATGTGAGGAGGAAGGAACGGAGAGAGAGGTGGGGAGGGAGGAAGGGAGAGAGAGAGAGAGAGGTGGGGAGGGAGGAAGAGAGAGACAGAGGTGGGGAGGGAGGAAGGGAGAGAGAGGTGGGGAGGGAGGAAGGGAGAGAGAGGTGGGGAGGGAGGAAGGGAGAGAGAGAGAGGTGGGGAGGGAGGAAGAGAGAGACAGAGGTGGGGAGGGAGGAAGGGAGAGAGAGGTGGGGAGGGAGGAAGGGAGAGAGAGAGAGAGGTGGGAAGGGAGGAACGGAGAGAGAGGTGGGGAGGGAGGAAGAGAGAGAGAGAGGTGGGGAGGGAGGAAGGGAGAGAGGTGGGGAAGAAGGAATTGGAATCGGAAAGGTTTATTGAACCCAAAGTAATACAAACATAATATTAACACAGTTAGCAATAACAAGACAATGTTTTATAAACAAAGTCCAAGTTTAAGTTCATTTATCTTAAGGAAACAAAATTACATTAATTTGTTTATTGTAATTGAAAAACAAACAGACAAACAAGCAAAATACAAAACCTGCATTAACATGAATATTCTTTTCTGCTAACTGTTGTTTTAAAAACGAAGCATATTTTAATGGATCAGGGAGACTACTAAAAAGACCAAAATTGATCGTTATCGTAGAAGCCACCCTAATGAAATAAACTTAATAAATTTGTACCTTTAAACATTTTCTATGAAAGTAAAAACACAAATGCATCTATTCTCAATAAAAAATAATATCACTTTAGGAAGGATTTTGAAGAAAAAAAACGACAACAGAATTTAGAAATTTTTTTCACGCAGACATTAAAAAAATTTAAAACTTAGTGCATTGTAAGAAATGTTTATGCAGAGTTACATACCAGGGAGGTGCAACTAATGAGATTGTTGACATATATAGCAGTTTGGTACTAATCAGAGGTTTTGGTAATTTTGTAAAAAAGTGTTTCTCAACATAACAGGAAAACCCTTGTAAACTATGTGTAGCAATCTTATTTTTTATTAGATTCGAAGTATTATTTACAATTAATGTTATCTTTTTGGCAAATTCATGTTACTCGGAAGAATTTATAATAAAATTTCAATTCCTGTAATTGAAGATATCATTTACCTTAAGTACCTTAAGTTTTTTGAAAAGAGGTTCTGTGTGTGCATTATATTTACTTAAACATATTATTCTGATAACTTTTTTTAAGTTTGCTTATTCTATCATTATACCATAATTTAAGTGTGGCAACATTAATGAATTATATAAAATTAACATTATATATGGGAGGGTAAGAAACGTTTTAGTTTATTTAAAATACCCATAATTTTGCAGCATTTTATTGAGATTTTTTCAATATGGTTGTTCCAACTAAGATTTTCATGTATGGTCAAGCCAAGAAGATTCAAATGCTGAACTCTTTCAATGCCTATATCATCTACATTGTATCTTCAGCGAAAAAGATATGGTTTTCTTATTTGCCACTTGGAACAAAATGTATTTGGACTTTTTATTATTAAGAGACAATTTATATGTTTCAAGCCATTCACATACCTTGTTCATTTCAGTGCTTATTTAATATTAAATTTTTTTACCACAAATGTTAAAAGATTGTATTGTACTAAACAGAGTTGTATCATCTGCATACATAATAACTGTAAATATCTGGCTAAATCATTTATGTATATTATGAAGAGAAGTGGACCTAGTATGGAACCTTGTGGCACACCTGTTATAACAGGCAAGATGTCTGATACTGTGTCATTAAACGTTGCATATTGGTTTCTATTACTCAAATAGCTTTCCATTAAGTTCAGAGCTGTGCCATTTATTCCATAGTGTTTTAATTTGCTTAATAGTATGTTGTGATCTAAAGTATCAAAAGCTTTTGATAAATCTAGAGATATATTTATTGGTGTTTTATTAGAATCAAGTTTCGCTATTGTTCTATCCAGTACTTACAAAACTGCATATTCTGTTGAATGACCAATTTTGAAGCCATACTGTTTGCATAAAAAGTTTATGTTCAGTAAAGAATGAATACATTTGATTGTGCATTACTTTTTTGATAACTTTGGAAATTACTGGTAATAATGGTATAGGTATGTGTTTACTAAATAGTGTGTCATCATCATTTTTTTTAAATGGAATCACTTTTGTATTTTTTAGTTTACTAGGGAAAATTCCAGTATTTATTTGTCTTACAATCAATGTTAGAGGTTCAATTATAATGCATTTTATGTATTTTAATTGTTTCAAAGAAAGAAATATTTCATGCAAGCTGAACTAAAGAAGTACAACAATAAAATAAAAGCAAATAAAAAATATAACATAACATTCAACAAAATGTGCAAGGAACATGTACAGGAGAAGTTTGAGTATTATATGGGCCAAATTTACACACGACAAGCTATGATTACCCAAAACATTTACTCAAATGATTTAACTTCATAAAAAAAGAACCCTGAGCGTCAATCAAATATTGCTCTTAAATTACACTTAATTATGACATTCCAGTTACATATGTCTGTACGCTTATACATGCTGCATCAGTACATAACCTTGTATACAAAATAATAATAGTAAATAAATAAAGACACATATTGAAGTTGGCTAGAAGGTAAGCAATAAAAAAATCTCTCTCCCTTTGAGATGAGGAGGGAGGAATAGAGAATGAGGTGAGGAGGGAGTAAGTAATTGACGGGTGGGAGGGAGGGAGGGAGGAAGGGAGACAGAGATGAGGAGGGAGGAAGGAAGAGTGCGAGGTATGGAGAGAGGAAGGGAGAGAGAGGTGGGGAGGAAGAGAGAGAGAGAGAGGTGGGGAGGGAGGAATGGAGAGATAGAGGTGCGGAGGGACGAAGGGATAGAGAGGGGTGGAGGGAGGAAGGGAGAGATAGAGGTGCAGAGGGAGGAAGGGAGAGAGAGGTGAGGAGGGAAGAAGTGAGAGAGAGAGGTGGGTAGGGAGAAAGGGAGAGTGAGAGGTATGGAGGGAGGAAGGGAGAGAGAGGTGGGGAGGAAGAGAGAGAGAGAGGTGGGGAGGGAGGAAGGGACAGATAGAGGTGCAGAGGGAGGAAGAGAGAGAGGTTGGGAGGGAGGAAGTGAGAGATAGAGGTGTGGAGGGAGGAAGGGAGAGAGAGAGAGAGAGGTGTGGAGGTAGGAAGGGAGAGAGAGGTGAGGAGGGAAGAAGTGAGAGAGAGAGGTGGGTAGGGAGAAAGGGAGAGTGAGAGGTATGGAGGGAGGAAGGGAGAGAGAGGTGGGGAGGAAGAGAGAGAGAGAGGTGGGGAGGGAGGAAGGGACAGATAGAGGTGCAGAGGGAGGAAGAGAGAGAGGTTGGGAGGGAGGAAGGGAGAGATAGAGGTGTGGAGGGAGGAAGGGAGAGAGAGAGAGGTGTGGAGGTATGAAGGGAGAGTGAGAGGTGTGGAGGGAGGAAGGGAGAGTGAGAGGTGGGGGGAGGGAGGAAGGGAGAGAGAGATGTGGAGGGAGGAAGGGGAGAGGTGGGAAGGGAGGAAGAGGGAGAGATGTGAGGAAGAAGGAAGGGAGAGTGAGAGGTATGGAGGGAGGAAGGGAGAGTGAGGGGCATGGAGGAAGGGAGTGAGAGGTATGGAGGGAGAGGGAGAGTGGGAGGCATGGAGTGGGGTAGATAGAAAGAGGTTAGGAGGGTGAAAGGGAGAGAAGGGAGAGAGATGGTTAGGGAGGAAGGGAGAGGGAGGTGGGAGGGAGGAAGGGAGAGGGAGAAGTATGGAGGGAGGAAGGGAGAGAGAGGTGGTGAGGGAGGAAGAGGGAGTGAGAGGTGGGGAGAGATAAGGGGGGATGGATGGAGGGAGGGAGGAATACAGATACCTCTCTTCTGTGCGGCGGGCATCTTCACTTGTGAGGTATGTGGTCTGCCGACGTGTACCCAGTGCTCTTTGTACGAGACGGTGGTTGTCGGTCTGGACGGTGCTACAGCAAACGGAACTCTTACATTACCACATAAATTATTATTATGACGGACATGTTCCAAGGTTTCCATCGCTGTTGACGACGATGTTGTGAGACGTTGAACACTACTTTCTAGGTGGTGCTACCACACATTTTTATTAGCTAGATAAAGAGTTGTACTTTTTGCTGTAATAAACGTAATTTGATTGTTTGTGCTTAGATGGCAACCAACTCCTTAGGTTAACAGAGCTGTTTGTAAATAAAACATGTATATTTCAGTCAGCTCTTACTTGATGAGTTCTAAAATAGCATAACATAAAACAAAACAAAACGTTTATTTAAATAACTCATTATGTTCGTTTCGTGTGAAACGTTAACACATTTATATTTTGTACGTAATAGCACATTCACTTGTGCATATGTCAATATTATGTTGTTTTAACCTATTTTAGCCCATGCTTATTCCATGCTAATTTATATGCGAATATCTGCTAAACCACAAAACATCAACATTATCCGAGTATGTATGCTCCAACATTAAACTACAACGATGATATGATCGAATCCTTCTACGAAAAGCTGGATAACACCATCAAGACCTCTCAAGGAAACACTTCTTCTCCGTGCAAGAAGACTGGAATGCAAAAATTAGCTGACAGTGGATTGGAACTGTAGGCCGCTTTGGCACCGGAGAAACCAATGATACTTCGATTATTTTGCAAACGGTCACAATCTCACCTTTGCCAACGCTGCCAAAACCATCAAGGAGAACAACGTGGCACTCGTCTAATGGAAAGACGTTTCTAACTGACATCAACAAGGCAAAGACCAGTACATTCCCAGAGGCTGACACAGGCAAATACGACGACATTGTTCTGGCAACGTTGAACATCAAAAAGAAGAAGATACATCACCAGAAAGAAGACACATCACCAGAAAGAAGATACTTCACCAGAAAGAAGATACATCACCAGAAAGAAGATACATCACCAGAAAGAAGATACATCACCAGAAAGAAGATACATCACAAGAAAGAAGATACATCACAGGAAAGAAGATACATCACCAGAAAGCCCACGTATTCGATTTGACACCGAAAAACTAAAGGACCCAGAAACTGCTAATTTGTTTAGGCTGGAATACGCGGCACACTCGCAGCACTAAATGTTCTCGAAGAAGACATCAAGGTTCACAATGACAACATGACAACATGACAACATGACAACATGAATTTATACAGGAAACAACAACATAAGTACTTGGCAAATAAAGGAAAAAGATCCAACCAATTTGCGATATAAGGAGATACATGAAAAAGATAAACAACTCCATCCCTGAAACAGCCATCAATCGCAGTATCAGAGCGAAGATCATTGAATCAAAGGAAGGGTGGATCTCCGAGCAATGTCACATCGAGAAAGGCAGGAAAGAGGGTAACAGCAACAAAGCCTTTGATACACTGAAGAGGTTGACAAGAAAACAACAAACCAAGACTTCCAAATCATGCATAAACTCTACAGAGCACTATTAGTATCCAACATCCTCTATGAAAGCGAGAGCTAGACTCTGACAGCAGAGGCAAAACGACAAAAGCATTTGAAAGGAAACGCTTCAGGAGACTCCTCCGCTTTTCTAACATCGAACACAGAACGACCAAATACGTGAGACAACAAGTGGCTTCACTGGCTGGAGAGCAAGAGCTCTTGTTGTCAACGGTGAAACGACGAAAGCTCTTCTGGTTTGGCTTACCCGATCACGCGACACAACACCATTTCAAAAACCACCATGCAAGGCACTCTCGAGAGCGAGAGAAGACGGCGGAGCCAGAGGAAAAACTTGCTGGAGAATATAGAGGACTGGACCAAGCATAGCTTACCGACCCTATACTACGTACTGCAGAAAACAGACAACGCTGGCGAAGAATTTGTGGAAATGGTAATCTACGATCATCCCGATCAAGGGATGACGGTAAAGGTATTCCAAGAAATAACAATATCTCCTACGGACGTGGACTACCTATATAATAGTATAGGTAAAATAGTACAGGTATAATGCATCAACGTTAATAAACAAACGTTCAGCCTCCAACCATTGTAGCATCGACTCACGCGTGGGAACGAAGAACGAGAACTGGTACTCTCCTTTCAAGTGTTTGCCAAACAGGTTGTTGGAAGCCGTTGCAACGAACGTCTGGTTCCCGACCATATGTCGGGTGATGGTCAGGCGTCGGCTCTTGAACACCATGTTCAGGGAGAGACCGACCCACTCATATGTGCCCGGCATAGGGCGGGCGTCCACCTCCATCGTGATCCGGTCGCCTACGACGTACGTGTCATTGAGTGGCGAGATCGTCACGCTCGGCTTGTCTGTCCGAAGCAGCGGGAGGATTACTGTGGCTTCTACGTTACCCATCAGGTCGACACACCCGCCCACGAGTATATGTTTTGCCCAGGTTGTATGCTTTGTTGTGTGATGTGATGAAGCAAGTTTATATGTTGGCATACATATAAAGCGACGTATGCACATACACGCGCCGGCACACTCACGCACGCACATGCACGCACTTACGCACCCCACACACACAAACCCACATGCATGCATACGTACGTACATACATACATACATACATGCATACATGCATGCAGGCAGGCAGGTACGCACGCACGCACGCACGCACGCACGCACGCAGCAACAACGCAACAGCAACCCCTCGATGGTTATCTCCCGCCATTCCCACTAACAGGCTATTTAGGGGTTTCGGATAATTAAAACACTCACATTCTTTCAAAGATCATCTAAATTAACAATATTATTATATCTTCATTTTAATCGTAATTGCCGTGATATATTTACAGTCATAAATTTAATTCATCGCCAACTATTTTCGAACATTTTAACCGGTTAGTTCTTTCAATTATATCCTCTAGCGAGGTAGTTGGTAGAAATGATTAAGCCACGTCATGGAAGCTTATGCACTGGTTCATGAGAGACAGGGTCCACGACAGGTTACACTTTTACCCTCTGTGTGAGATAGTTTACTTACCCTGGCATAGACACCAGATAGACAGGTTACGTGGGGTGGATAATAAAATGTTGAAATGCTCTACCACACGCCCGTCGAGCCCCATATTTTAAATGTGTCACATCATGATAGTGACACGTTTTGCATGGATATTATTTTTAATCAAGCAAGTTATAAATAAAAATCAATTCAATGTCCCGTAAAGCGGTCGTTCAGCTAACCAATGAAATTCGTTTTACATTCCCTTTAGCCGCTATGGACACTTACAGTACACGACAAGCGGCTGGAAGGTGTAGCTAACGGCAGCGCGTGGTCGATATCTGCTCCATATTGCACCCCTGAGCATCAACTTTGTCGCAGCATCAATCTGGTTATCATAGTAATCACCGGTTGCGCATTTATACATGAAACCATGCATTTCGCGTTTCACTGTCGTTGTTAACGTGTTATAGTGCACACCCAATTCGATTCCACCTGACTTCCTTCCTTCCCAGAATTTTCTTCCGGGCACCCTGGTTTCCCCTGCAATGCCGTTGGGTATGCTGTTGGTCCGGCTCCAATAAAGTCGGGGAGACTGTCCCCCGTAGTAGTGACCATAGCACCCGAAAAAGATTTCGTCTTCTTCCACGACGGCGCCGTTGGCTGACACGTCCGTGAATGGAACCAAGCCGTGCACTGCAAACATTGGCGGAAAGTTCTTGAACACGCCGTCATGGCGACGAATGAACCACGAATACCCTACTATGTGATTGCTATCCACAAACTCGAGGTAAATACTTGGTGAAAGAATGCACGCGGATACAACGGATATCACGTTAAATATACGCTCGTAAAATGCCACTAAAAACTATTAATCGGCAATGGTTAACACAATTTGGGTAACTTATTAAATAGTTAATGCCTTTGTCCATTGGTGACTGCTGATGTTATTTGAATGAATAATAATGCCGGTGCATAGTTTCACACGGGCAACATTGTTTGACAGCTGCTAAGTTGTGCAATTGTGCTTAGCTATCGCGTAGCTTGCAACAAAATGAATGTAGCCCAGCAACTGTTTTTCATGAAGCAAACTCAATAATATTAGCAATATTGACCAAAAAACAAACGTCAATTTCACAATCTATAAGAAATTCCAATGTCATTACCATCAACCAAAGAAGCAAATGTAGCCATATTTTTTAGTTTTATTCCACTAAAACAATGCATGATGATTAGTTTTCACTATTATGCACATTTTTGTCAACGTGCATGAGAACATGGCTACCAATTGTGTTTTATCAATTGTGACTGGAATGTTTTTGTTTCAAATCAAAATATTGCAAATTATTAACAATACTTTCGTTTCCATTTCCAAACATGCTTGTTACACTCTAAACTACTTTGGCTCATATATGCTCTCGTGATTCATGTTCTTCCATTCGCTTCTTTGTGAACTTCACCGTTAATCAACGTCACCACATTGAAGAATTTGATACCTGTAAAACATTTTTTATTGTGCGCAGATCTTTGGTCAGAGCATTTCATCAATGCAAATTCAATTCTAATTCACATGTTTTTTTTATCACATATCAGTTCCAATTTAAGTTCCAGAATTTCAAATAAAATAATTCAATTTAATTCACAATCAACAATTTAATTTAGAAAGCACACGGCCAGCATTTACAACTAACACAACAGCCCAATTATGACTTGATGACATGTTCAAAATGGGTTGATGTCATTACTACTAGTATTAATACAAGATGTGATTGCTTCAACAACATCATTTAATGAACATTATAATTATGACATATTGTAAGATTATAATACTGGTACCCCAACACTTCGAGTGTGACAGATATGTAAGATTTTATTATTGTAAGATTACAATACAGATACCCCAACACTTCGAGTGTGACAGATATGTTAGATTATATTATTGCAAGATTGTAATACTGGTACCCCAACACTTCGAGTGTGACAGATATGTTAGATTATATTATTGCAAGATTGTAATACTGGTACCCGAACACTTCGAGTGTGACTGATATGTAAGATTATGTTATTGCAAGATTATAATACTGGTACCCCAACACTTCGAGTGGGACATTTATGTAAGATTATATTATTGCAAGATTATAATACTGGTACCCCAACACTTCGAGTGTGATACGTACGTTAGATCAACTCGAATGTGCAACAGTGTCGCTTTGACTCCAGATTAATAGTTATGTATAAGATAGTAAACAACATTGTTTATATGAATTTGAAGCAATACCTTTTTTGACTCTTCCAGGCATTCACACCCTTTTAGCTACAATCAACCCTGTACTAAAACCAATTCATGCACGATGTCATTAATTCCCAGAACTATGGTAAACTGTAATAGTCTTCCCACAGGGGTGGGGTAGCCACCCACTTTAGAGATATATAGGCATTTCACAGTGAAATATACATTTTCCAGCTGCGCACCCTATGCAAAAGTCCTCAGTTACATGAAGTTAACATAGTATTTCGAAGAAAGAAACGCAAGCAATATACCATCAGTTAACACATGCATTATGTTAGCCAATCCACGAGCCTCATTATCAATCTCGGTGGAATAAATGTTATTACAGCAATGACTAGCCAATGTCAGTTTTTTTAATGTCCCCCATTTATGAGAGTGTATCCTTCTAAACACAATTATTTCCCTGGTGTTTCCCATTGTCTCAAAGTAATTTTTCAATTCAAGCTCAATTCAGAATTGAGGACTGTAAAATTCAAGGGCATATTGCAATGATCTTATCTATGAAATGCATAACCATTCTGGGAAATGCCCAGTCAAAATGCCTAGTCATTACATGAAATGTCTAGTTAATGCACGAAATGCCAACTCAGTACGTGAAATACTTAGTCAATATGTGGAATGAACAATTTGTTCATACTAAAACAAACTACTATTCTACTACAGGCTCATACAAAGTACATAAACTTGGAACTAACGTACGGAAAAAGCTCCCCACGTTGTGGAAACAACACTAAGCACATATCATTCATATACCTGCCTAGTCGATTAACAAAATGCTTAGTCGATTTGTGAAATATCTAGTCAATGAGTATTTGAAACAACAAACTTTAATTAAGAACACTTCGGTACTTACTTATCATCCTGAGCTGCAAGCTTGAGCTGTTCAGCGGTATCAATATACTAGTAATAAAATATGTTTGACATTTCTTCTACTTTTTGTGTAGATTCTCCTAATCGTAAATTAAATCAAAGTTAACCTTTTAAGAAGAGCCTGAGCTATTGTGACAGCAATGTCAACAGGTAAGTTATTGACACATGATGATTTCTATATTTTAATAGGGTGAGGCATTCTAGAATAAATAAGTAAGTAAGTAAGTAAGTAAGTAAGTAAGTAAGTAAGTAAGTAAGTAAGTAAGTAAGTAAGTAAGTAAGTAAGTAAGTAAGTAAGTAAGTAAGTAAGTAAGTAAGACAATCACTACCACAGTTAGGAGCATTTCCAATTGGTGAATGCCTAGGTCTTCCACTACCTGTCCACCAAATTACCGAGTACTAATGAGATAGCTGTCAATCTAACCGAGATGGATGGATTAGGGTACACAGAGGTGGATAACGTATCGTAAAAATTTTGCTGTTTGAAGAAAACATTCGAGAGGCAGCAGTAAATATTAGCCAAAGGAAATATAATCAGAGACTTGTCAAATGTTCACTCAATCTCAAACTTTTGGTACCATTGAAATCCTTTAAACTTCACACTTCGACCATAGTGACATCTATATGGGTATGTGTATGCAGCTCTTAAAGTTAGGAAAGGTTTTGAAAAACGGTAAAAAAATGAAAAAATTTATATTATATCATACGGACTACAATGTCTGTCAAACCAATGGAAAGTGATATATGGCCTGAGAGGTTATTAGTTCATTACCAGTTCGTTCCAGATACTTCATTTTAGGAGGCTAAATCGATCGGACTGTTTGGGGCAGCTAATTATAACTCCAGAAATTGTAGCTAAGGAAATAAAGGCAATGAAGGATAATAAATCACCTGGAGTGGATGGAATTCCGCCCAAACTACTGATTGAAACAGTAGAACAAACTACAAGAGTTTTCAACTTGTCGTTAAAAGATTGAGTGGTTCCTTTTGAATGGAAAGAAGCAAACATCATACCTTTACTTAAAAATGGTTCGAGAAATAATTCAGAGAATTACAGACCAGGGAGTTTAACATCGGTGATTTGTAAATTATTAGAAAGGTTAATCAAAGACCGTATGGTGGACTTCCTTGTTGGGCAAAAATGATTAAATCCATCTTAACATGAGGTCATGCTTAACAAATATGCTGTTTTTTTGTTGTTGAAGAAATCACTAAGTGGATAGACGAGGGATCACCAATAGATATCATCTACTTAGATTTCCAGAAAGCTTTCGACCAAGTACCACATCAAAGATTACTACTTAAATTCGAAGCCCATGGTATCGGGAATGGCATAATCTACTGGACAGAAAATTGACAGACAGAAAACAGCGTCTTGTAGTAGATGGGGATGTTTCAAACTGAAAATCAGTTTTGAGTTAGGTCCCACAAGGATCAGTATTAGGACCTTCATTATTCTTAGTATATATCAATAACTTGGACGATAATATAATAAGCAACGTACTGAAATTGGAGGATGACATAAAAGTTTTTAGAAAGGTTAATAATGATGATGACAAACAACATTTACAAAACGATCTAGACAACTTAGTTAAATGATCTGAAAAATTGCAGATGTCATTCAATTTTGGGAAACGTAAATGCCAACACACAAGACACTGGAACTTAGATGTAAACTATAAAATGGGAGATACTGTTCTAGGTACCATCGTAAAAGAAAAGGACATAGGAGTAACAATAAAGGCTGATAATGACAGTTTCAGAGCAGTGTGGCATTGCAGCTTCAAAGGGTAAACAAATTATTGGGTTGATTAGGAGAAATATAACATACAAGGACAAAAGGCTAATTATACCTCTGCATTAAGTAATAGTTAGGCCTCATTTAGAATAATGCATACAAGCTTGGAAACCACATCGTAAGAAGGATATAGATACACTTGAACGAATATAGAGGACAGCAACTAAAATTATTCTACAACTGAGAGACTTTAATGATGAAGAACGCCTACAAAATGCGGTTTAAAAATCCTAGAGACAAAGAGGTTAAGAGGAGATCAAATTGAAGTTTTTAAGATATTACATGGGTAAGAAAATATTGATACAAATACTTTTTCTCACTCAAAAAATTTAGTAGAACTAGACGATATAACGTAACATTAGCAAATGATCATTGTAGATTGGATATCAGGAAGTACACGTTCTTACAGAAAATGTCATAGCACTGTTGGATAGCAGCTTCAAAGGGTAATCACATGGTTGGGTTGATTAGGAGAACTATAACATAATAGGAAAAAGAGCTATATTACACATATGAATAAAGCAACATTTAGACCCTTAGAATACGGTATACAGAACAGAGAATCCTCCTTCGTTATGTATAATGACTAAATGAATGCGGTTTAACAACAAGAGACGAAGAATTTAAGTGGAGACCAAACATATATGTTATGTTATAAAAATACCCGGAGGGTACAATATAACGCTAGTGAAAGAACAGCGTAGATTAAATATCAGAAAGTATTCATTCTCACACAGGACGATAAATACATTTTAAAAGATCTATTCTAGGCCTACTGATTGTGTAAATGCTACAAACGTGAATATTAAACTGCTTTTGTTTACACACAGCTTGTACTAACATCTAATCCTAACACGCACAAAACTGTTCCCAGACAAAATCAAAACAAAACATATCTCAACAATACTCCCGCAGGACGATCTAGCACATTGGCGTGTAGGCTTATCTTGACTAGTCCTACAACCGCCTCCACGTGCCCACAGCTACGCAGTTGATTCTAAGGCATCTTATGCCTAAACAACACCCTAATTATACGAGGCAGATAAATGCCTAAACAACACCACAGTTGATTCGGAGGCATATAATGCCTAAACACTCTCACAGTCGAGTGTCTGCATTCTTACAAAACTGTTCATTAGGCCTGCCCTTTGTGTGGCTTATGCGTCAAGATTTCATGTTGTCGCAATGACTGAACGGCAGAATTCATTCAAACAGATTCAAACAGAAGTGATCTCAACCAAATGGCCGACAGTTCTCACGCACCTAGCCTCGTGGTGACAAACACACGGAAAACTAGGGGACTTTTTATATGGTATTTTGCAACTACCCTGAAAAAATGTGCTATAAATATTTATGTCCATGTTCAACCACAATGTTCAACCACAATGTTCAACCACAATGTTCAACCACAATGTTCAACCACAATGTTCAACCACAATGTTCAACCACAATGTTCAACCACAATGCTCCTGGACTACTTCGAATCTCCTGGAATCTGGCGTTGCCAATTCGCACTTTGTTAGGCAATTTAATTAAATAAAGCATCTCAGTTCTGGAATCATCTCTGTGTAGGTTTCCAGTCTTACTTGAGTATTGTGTGTGAGTAGGTCTTGTGTATGTGTGCCTGCGTGTGTACTTTATGAGCGTGCGTGCTTTGGTGCGTGCGCGTGGCAGCTTACCATATATGAAATAGCTGGCAATGAAATTCGTATTATTTAATTTCGTCCAGCAATAAAATCCTCTCTTGTCAAGTATCGAGACGCTTGCGATTTCGATCGTCATCCTGTTAGAAAACCAAGTTCGTTAATTACCAGTGTACGTTGTTCTGGTAACATGTCATACACATGTGAATGTTTTCTCCTTGTAATGGTGGTCTCATTTTTAATAGATTAAGAATTGGCTGTACACATGACAACATAAGTTTCTTGATATTTTCTTTTTATTTGTACCATCCACTAATAATTTCGAAACATTAATCAACATTTTAGGGTCCGGTCATTCTATTAGAAAAACGGTTGTATCATGACCGGTTGACATAAACTCTCACAAATTGGTAAGATAAAACAAAATATTCTTTAAGCAATGTCATTTTACTTCAATTATCTTATTCACACATTGGTGGATAAATGAATTTGCAACATCGTTGTAGCTATAAACGTTTAACTTTAAAATACGAATATGACCCCCTAAGCCATGTTGTGTTAAAGTTACTCTATTGTTTCTGTAAAATATTTATCCGTAATGATTTCAGTTGTTCCAGCCTAATAATCATAGCATATATGCTGGATAATCACACATCAATTCGTTGCAATGTCCTTGTAGGCGTACTGCCAAATGGAAGATAATTATCGGGATGTTAGAAGATATGTTCATTTCAGCAACGATTGCGTTAGAACAAACCAAGGAAATTAAATTCACTAGGGAAATATACCCGTCCTCCAGACGGGATAACTTGATCGTTCGTACTTATAAAATTTCAGGATATACAATATTATCAAATACCATTTCACCACTGCCACAACTTACATTTGATGTGCAGATTATGCACATCTTTATTTCTTTTTGCAAACTCCTAATTTTTTAAAAGAAATCTCTCGGTTTCAATTGCACACAACAGAGGTTACCCAGAATACCCGCGGTGCTCTGGTGCACAATGTAACACTAACATGTAACACTAACATGTAACACTAACATGCGCGTGATTTTTTTTGGTACAACACGTAATTCGCAGAACGGCCCGACAGTGGCGCCACTGAGCACATCATCATTGCCACAACTTGATCATAATTCCAAAATGGACAGTGAAATCGTGACTGACTCACACTACATTCCCTGTGTTGCGCCACTGGTGGCGAATCTATTACTGGACGCTGAAACAATCGCATAGCTATGTCATTGCATACCATGTGGATCGTGTTTGAAACACAATAACGTTCTTTTTTTAAACTATTTTCCGTATACTCAAGTGCACCGTTGCAACGACGGACTAACAATGACGTAACAACGATGACGTAACAACAATGACGTTGCCCACCCAGCCAACCAATCATTTCAACATAATCAACAACTGTCTGTTTAGGAATTATAATCAAGTTGTGTCCGTGGTGATACACTGAGTGATACACTGGGTGATACACTGAGTGATACACTGGGTGATACACTGAGTGATACACTGGGTGATACACTGAGTGGCGCCACTGTCGGGACTGTGATCTTGATGGCTTCTTCGTTACTCTGGAAATAGCGACATAGCACTGACTGTTACAGCAATGTGTAGCGATGCTTTGCCTTGTATTACGCAACTTGTACGTACTTGTTCGAATATCGTTGCGGACAGGTGTACGTAATAAACATTAAGGTTGTTCGTAGAAAGGGTACAAGCAGGGTGAATTCCGAAAATATTTATTGAGACGAACCGACCGTGGGGTCGTAGATGAAGCCTGAAAGTTTGGCGCCCGAGATACAAAGCATCTAGGGGAGTAACATACGAACATACGAACATACATACAAACATACACGGTGGATTATAATAATATAGACAATCCCGCATTTTATTGCCCATGATTTTTTTGCCAAAAAGTTATGTATCTTTGAAATGCATAAAAAAAGATTGTAATGGCATTTTTTGAAGTGTCAGCAATTTGTTTTCGTCATTTCGTCGCACTTAACATTTTGCACGTGGACATCTTCAAAACCAGTTCCGATCCATATTTTAAATGCAATCAACGGTAGCTACAACGTGGTGTGATTTCCTAGGGCAGGGAAACATTTGTTTGTGGGTTGGTTTATTCAGCTTTCCATCAAAATCCTTATGTTACAATGTCGGATTTTTTTGAACGAATTTTACATTAATATTATGAAAGTAATATTTAACTCTGTTAATGCAATTGCTGTGCAGTGCACATCTATGTTATATAAAAACAAAGCACGCATTTGTGCCACTTTGTGTCTTTCTTGAATGATTGGAGTTTGGTCAGGTGTGCTATCAATTATGATTAATATTTGTTTGATTTTTTTTCAACAGGGCATACATTTCCATTTACTTTTCTAAATGTCTTTTTTGATACAGCTAAATGTTGTTCCTGTTGAACAAATGCAAACTAAACACGACTGTTCCTTTTTATGTTTTTTGATGCATGGTATGTTTCAAGAATGTTTCAATGGTGCCTAGAATGGCGCGGTACTATGACACAAATGTAACACCTTTACAAGCTCATCAGGATCAAAATCTTGGAAAATGACAAAGACTATCAACCACAGGCTTGATGTCTTCGCAAAATGTGTGTGTGTGTGTGCGTGCGTGTGTGTGTGTGTGTGTGTGTGCGTGTGCGTGTGCGTGTGCGTGTGCGTGCGCGTGCGCGTGCATGTGAGTGTGAGTGTGCGTGTGTGTGTGAATGGTGACGGTTAAACGACACATGTGAGAATGGTGACGGTTAAATCATAACTGAGAAAGTGATAATGGCTGAACGACAACTGAGAGAATGGTGACGGTTGAACAATAACTAGGAGAGTGTTGACGGTTGAACGACACCCGAGAGAATGGTGATGGTTGAACGACAACCAAGAGAATGGTGATGGTTGAACGACAACCGATAGAATGGTGATGGCTGAACGATAACTGAGAGAATGGTGGTGGTTGAACGACACCCGAGAGAATGGTGATGTTTGAACGACAACTGAGAGAATGGTGATGGCTGAACGGTAACTGAGAGAATGGTGATGGTTGAACGACAACTGAGAGAATGGTGATGGCTGAACGGTAACCGAGAGAATGGTGGTTGTTGAACGACACCCGAGAGAATGGTGATAGTTGAACGACACCCGAGAGAATGGTGATGGTTGAACGACACCCGAGAGAATGGTGATGGCTGAACGATAACTGAGAGTATGGTGGTGGTTGAACGACACCCGAGAGAATGGTGATGGTTGAACGACACCCGAGAGAATGGTTATGTCTGTACGATAACCGAGAGAATGGTGATAGTTGAACGACACCCGAGAGAATGGTGATGGTTGAACGACACCCGAGAGAATGGTGATGGTTGAACGACACCCGAGAGAATGGTAATGGTTGAACGACACCAGAGAGAATGGTGATGGTTGAACGACAAGTGAGAGAATGGTGATGGTTGAACGATAACTGAGAAAATGAAGACGGTTGAACGACAACTGGGAGAGTGTTGACGGTTGAACAACAACTGAGAGAATGGTGACATTGGAACGACAACTGAGAGAATGGTGACGGATGAACGACAGCTGAGAGAATGGTGATGGTTGAACGACAACTGAGAGAATGGTGACATTGGAACGACAACTGAGAGAATGGTGATGGTTTAATGACACCTGAGAGAATGGTGACGGTTGAATGACACCTGAGAGAATGGTGATGGTTGAACGATAACTGAGAGAATGGTGATGGTTGAACGATAACTGAGAAAATGAAGACGGTTGAACGACAACTGAGATAATTGTGATGGCTGAATGACAACTGGGAGAGTGTTGACGGTTGAACGACACCTGAGAGAATGGTGACATTGGAACGACAACTGAGAGAATGGTGACGGATGAACGACAGCTGAGAGAGTGCTGATGGTTGAACGGCTATTAAGAGAAATAGGCAGAGTGAACGGAACCTTGGCAGATATCTAATGACTTTGACCTTACTTTATGGTATTGGTTGTCAGCATTCTCGTCACTTTGTAGTGGGATCCCTTTGAGTGCATGACCACGACCTCATTTGAATTCACATAGCCGATCAGTTCGCCAGTTAGGTTATTGTTTACCAGTCCTCCATTGAACAAATGGATTTCGTCATTCGGATCGTCGGACTCGCTGCCATACACGCAAGCAGTGCAACAACTCTCGGCAGGATAGCATTAAAGTATGTATAGTAGCGTTAAACACATGCGCCCGTTGATGCAGGATAACAACACACCGGAAGTCAGAAAATACAAAAACGGTCTAGCTTGTTTTAAGAGCAATACAATGTATGATCGAGACCGATGTTTTATTTCGTATTTTGTCTATATATGTCCTATTCGCGTTTAGGAGAACAGTTCGCACCAAAATGTCATATTGGCGTCGATCTATAATTAAATAGTTAGCGGAACAACGCCTCTCATAAGAATCCGTCCTCAATTAATTTTGCCCATCGCACATTAGGTTCGTTGATGTTTAAATATTTAGTACGTGAATCTTTTATATAATATGCATAGTTTGTTCGTTGATGTTTAAATATTTAGTACGTGAATGTTTTATATAATATGCACAGTCTGTTTAATGAGTGCGGACTTTTGTTAACATCATCGAAAGCATGTTAACATCATTCTTAAGACACAAAGGCGGCATTGTAGAAAATGACCTAACAAAAATTATAAACATAGATATAAGTGAAAGCTCCATCAGCATTAAAAGTAAATACCATAATGTTGACGACTTAAAAACATTTCTAAAAAGGCACACAAATAAGTTAACCATTTTAAGCATAAATATAGATTCACTGAGCTCTAAAATTGATGAACTGAATATTTTAATTAGTAGTCTTGCTGAATCAGATGTGCAGATAAATGTAATTTGTCTACAGGAAGCAAGAATTCATGCAAGAATTCAATCCTGTACTCTTAGACATTAACAAGGATGCCAAAAATGTAGTACTAACAGGTGATTTCTATTGAAACTTAACTCGAACGAAAAATTTCAAGAATTCTATGATACTTTAACCAAAATAGACCTGTTGCCTGTTATAGCACTACCCACAAGAATGTCAACCCGGAATGCAACACTGATTGACCAAATATACTGTAAATCATCAAACCCTCTTACCATAGCAGATAGTGGCATATTGGCTGCAAAATCTCTGATCATATGGCAATATTTGCGGCACTTAATTTCAATATCAATAAAACATATACTGTAACTGATGAAATTAGCATGAGATCATTCACAGGAAGAAACATTGATAGCTTTACCAATGAATTAGAAGATATAAACTGGCATCAAGTCTTTGATCACAATACAACAGCAGATCCACTCATATCGTACGATAACACATTCTCTACCAAACTAGAGGAGGTAATGAACAATCACTTCCCATTGAAAGATGTAAAGTTTAATAAATACAAACACAAGAAGTCGAAACGGATGACTTATGATCTCCTAGCTAAAATAAAAAAACGAGACAAACTATACTTAGAAGTACATATGACAAGTCCTAACTCAAATATAAACAAACTAAAATTAAAATAAAGCAAAAGAAGTAAGGAAATTAAAACGAGAAGCAAAGGCTACTTATTATAACCTGCAATTTAGTAAATACAGGAATGACATCAGGAAAACATAGCTGATGTTATCAACAAATCCAAAATACAAAAACAATTTCCGACATATTTCAATGTAAATGAAATCAAGATAACAAATAAAAAAGAAATAGCAACACAATTCAATAACTTCTTCATAAATATTGGACCACACCTTGCAAACAAATTAAACACTAATGGGAAACCTAGCTTCAAATCATATCTAAAAAAAAGAACAAATGATACTAACTTTCAATTTACACCTGTCAGTGAAAATTACACAAAACATATAATAAATAACTTAAAGTCAAAAAGAAGTATGGGAATTGACAACAGCTTCTGTTAATGTCATTGCCAAACCCCTTACCAGTATAATTAATCAATCTCTACTTAGTGGAAAATTCCCTCAAAAATAAAAAATTGCTAAAGTTATCCCTGTCCACAAAAAAGATGATAATCATAATTTCAACAACTACAGACCAATATCTCTTCTGCCGTGCATATCTAAAGTCTTTGAAAAAATTGTTTATACACAACTATTCCACTATCTCACTCTTAATAAGCTCCTCCACCCAAATCAGTATGGTTTCAGAGCTGAATATTCTACTGAATTGGCAATATCTGAATTAGTTGACAGAATATACTTAAATCTTGACAAAAAAGGTTTACCACTGGCAATATTTCTAGATCTGTCAAAGGCTTTTGACACAATCGATCATAAAATCCTTATCAACAAACTCAAACATTACGGCATACAAAATACTGAATTAGAATGGTTTAAAAGCTATCTAATGCACAGACAGCAATACGTGGAATTCAGCAACATAAAATCACCCTTGGAAACGATTACTACTGGAGTCCCCCAAGGTTCAATTCTAG
The DNA here is from genome assembly GCA_963662155.1 of Lamellibrachia columna. Lineage (NCBI taxonomy): Eukaryota > Metazoa > Annelida > Polychaeta > Sabellida > Siboglinidae > Lamellibrachia > Lamellibrachia columna. The sequence continues at coordinate 14,649,634 of OY759267.1, read as the reverse complement.
GGCCATTATTATTCCTAATATACATCAATGATCTAGCAACAGCAAGCACCAATTTCTGTCCAATCATGTATGCAGATGATACCACCCTGCTGAGCACACTAAATACATTTACAAATGATCAAACGAATGAATTGGCTACATCCAACAACATCAATTCAGAATTGATTAAAATAACAGACTGGTTAGCAGTAAATAAACTGTCCCTGAATGCTGCAAAAACAAAAATGATGATATTTTTCACTATAAATAGAGAAAATTAAAGAACCACGAAGTACCTAACATTAAAATCAATAATATACCGGTTGAATGGGTGACACAATTTAAATTTCTCGGAGTCATAGTAGACTCCAACTTAACATGGTCTCCTCATCAAAACTTCATCGCCAACAAACTATCAAGGATATGTGGAATTCTCTCTAGATTAAAACACTACATACCAATACACATCCTAAAGATAATATATTCTTCGCTATTTATGTCACACCTACGCTATGTTATATTAGCATGGGGCGGACAAATAAACAAACGAATAAACAAACTACAAAACAAGCAATTAGATCTATATCAAACAGTAAATATAATTCACATAGTACACCTTTATTCAAAGACCTAGAACTGTTAAAAGCAGACGACCTCTTTAAGCTGTCATGCATGACAGTTTCTACAGATACAAAAATGGAACCATTCCAGAATATTTTAAAGACATGTTCACTGGTAATGGAAATGTATCATCAAGACCAAATAGACAAAGAAAGGCACCACAACGCTTTACCGATATATAATAAATAATTTTCCCCAAAACCATGATTTTAACATCCAGATTAAACAAACTAATACAATATACTGCCGCCTTTGTATCAGACATACAATACCAAAATTACTTCAAGAAAACTTTCTTCCACAAATTGCCATGGAGAAAATTAACACCCATTCGTATCAAGGTTTTGTGAATTACTCCAAAAAATATATCATAAGTAAATATGACTTGGAATGTAATGTTAATAACTGCTACATCTGCAAAAAAGAATATGCCAGCTGAAGCCTAGAAATGTATGGTATGCCTTCGTCATCATTATCATGATAAACTGTGTTACTTAATAATTCATAGCTATGTAATATAATATTATACTGAATATTCATTCAGTAATATTATCACTATAATTTTTTTTATTATAAAAAACAGCTTGTTTTTGAGTTCCTCACAATATAATTTGTAACTAATAAATTTGGAACTAATGTATTATTTTTACTGTCAAGATTTTAATTGTATTTTACAAGAATAATGTATTTATCCTTTCTGTATTATTTAACTTCTCTGTAATTATTACATGATAATATTGAGAATTATATTCGATTCAAATCAAATAACTTTCATTTTACATATCCAAGGTGTGTTTAGTTTACCTGGTAGAGACTTTCATCAACGTGTCACGTTGATTTCATCAGTACCTATGACGCTTCATGACGTCATCGTACACGTGAGGCAGTTCATAATTGCCCTCGTCTCTGTTGATGGGTGTTGTAGTTTTTCTGATCCAGATGGCTTCTTTGATGTGCCGGATTCTTCGGTTGGGTTCCTTGTCTACAATGTTCACTCCCTCCCAGTCTATGATGTGGTTTTCAGTTGTCGCATGGTCTGTAAGGGCGGATTTATTGTTGGCAGACATCAATCTTTTTTTCCCGCTCCTTGTGTATTTCTCTTTTTTCGTGTTGTCTACATCCTTTCTGTGTTCCTCCAGTCGTGTTTTTGGTAGTCTTCCTGTCTCCCCAATGTACTCAGCGCCACAGTTCTTGCATGGTATTTGGTACACCAGTTCACCCTGTTCTTCTAGCTCTACTTTGTCCTTGGGATGTACCAACAAGCGCCTGAGGGTGGTGTGGGGACGCATAGTTGTTGCTACTCCATATTTCTTCAGTACTCGGTGTACTCTCTCTGAGACCCCCTCTACGTATGGGATGACTAGTTGGCTCCTGTAATTTCTGTAATTTTTTTTTTCTTGTTCTTTTTCTTCTTACAGTTATCTGTCACCTTGTTCAAGGCCCAGGACGGATAGCCACATACTCTTAGAGCTTCTCTCAAGTGTTCCACCTCTTCCTTCTTGTCCCCCTCCTCTGAAGTTATCGTCTCACACCTGTGCATAATGGTTCTGACCACTCCTAACTTCTGATGTTTGGGGTGATGGGACGCAAAGTTCAAGTATTGGTCGGTGTGGGTAATGTACAATACAATGTAGACTTCACACTGCCATCTTCCTTTCTGGTGAACTTCGCATCCAGGAAGGGCATGCTGTTGTTCTCTTCATCTTCCCGCGTGAAAATGATGCTCCCTGTGGGGTCTACAGTGTTCATGTGTTGTTGTAATTTCTTTGCCTTTCCCGTGTGTACCAGGCAAATTACATCGTCCACATATCGTTTCCAGTTTCTCGGTTGGCAATCTACCGGTGCTGTTGCTATTATTTTCTGCTCCAGGTCCTCCATGTACAAGTTGACAACAATGGGGGATACCGCACTGCCCATGGTTACTCCAAATTTCTGCTGGTAAATTTCTCCTTCAAATCTGAAGTATGTTGTCTCCAGGACAAATTTCAACAACTCCATGATGTCGTCTACGTTTAGGTTTGTTCTCTTCTTTAGTGTCTTGTCATTCTCTAGCCTTTTTCTGATGATTTCGCACGCTTCTTTGATCGGGGTCTTCGTGAACAGCGACACAACATCATATGACACAAATGATTCTCCTTCTTCCACTCTCAGCTTTGTCATCTCCTTCACCAGTTCTTGTGAGTATTCTGTGTGGTGTTCTGTTTTTTCAACAAGTGGTTGTAGTATGTTGGCCAATTCCCTGGATACTCTGTATGCTATTGTCTGTGTGTAGTCAACCATTGGTCTGAGTAGCACTCCCTCCTTATGGATTTTTGGTGATCCATACATCCGTGGTACTTTTTCTAGCGTGGGATACAAGTACCAATACTGATCTTTGATGATCTTCCCCTCCTTCTCCAAGGAATTTACCATTCTGATGAGTTCTGCCTTATATTTCTCGGTCGGATCCTTCTTTAACGTCGCTTCGTCATTTAACATTTCTTTCATTTTTTTTTTGTATTCTCTCGTTTCCATGATGACTGTGGCCTTTCCCTTGTCCGCAGGGAGTATAGTGATGGACTTCTCTTTCTGTAGCCCTTTTAACGCTGTTCTCTCCTGTCTGGTTATATTTTGTTTTGGAACTTTTGCCGACTTCAGGACTCCCGTGATGTCTGCACGAAGTTTGTCTTTTTGTTCTTGTGGTAGGCTCCATGTTGCTTGTTCTGCCGCTACGACGAACTCCTCGGTCGGTATTTTCTCTGGCGTTACTGCGTAATTTAACCCCTTCGCTAATATCTTATTCTGGTTCCCGAACAGTTTGTATTTGGACAGGTTTATCACCCACCTTTTCAGCTGGGTTCCGGTGAGGTCAGCATCGTTTATTCTATCTATCTTCGTTTCCAAGCGCTGAATTTTTTGTTGATGACGCCATTTTGTTTTCTCGTGCGTACTCTCACTGACATGCGCGATGTGGCGCGCGACGTTTTGTTGTTCTTCCCTTGACAACGAAGTAAACCAACTTCGTTTCTAGGGTGATTTTCTTCTCTTTAAACGCGTCCAATTTGTTGTTTATGACACGTATTCTCTCTCTCACTAGGTCCTTCCTGGCTTTGTCCACTATTCTCCTCGCGTTCGTCGTGTTTATCGGGCATTTCAGACTGAAACTGGGAAGTGTTACATTGATGTCTTTGCAACGTAGCGTAAATACAAGGTGATTCCTGTGGCGCGAAACCTGTCTGGTCAAATCTTCGAGTTTCCTCACGTCTTTGACAAATTCTTTTCCATACTTCGTTCTAATATTACTGAACATTCTTCAGGATAGTTCATTTTCAAATCAAATAACTTTCATTTTACATATCCAAGGTGTGTTTAGTTTACATGGTAGAGACTTTCATCAACGTGTCACTACAACACCCATCAACAGAGACGAGGGCAATTATGAACTGCCTCACGTGTACGATGACGTCATCAAGCGTAATAGGTACTGATGAAATCAACGTGACACGTTGATGAAAGCCTCTACCAGGTCAATTAATTAATATTAATTAATAATTTGATATAACCTTAATGCGATTTTCAATGTTTTAGGAAGCCCATATGTTAATATGTTGGGGGTAAACCTGGAAACATTTTGGATTAAACAACAGTTCAACTAAGCAACCAACGTATTTATAGTTGCTGCTCACTCCTATACGAACACGTAGACAGCTTCCGTCATCTAGTTAGTGTATTTTTTTATTCCAAAGTTTAAACACATGCAAATGTCGCCGGCTATCGATTAGGAATTGAATAAATCTGGGCGGATCAGAATATGGTCATATTCCTGTCTATAAATCAAACATTATTTTACAAGGTGCAAACAAATTATAAAAAAAAAACAGGCACTTCATTGGTATGCCAACTCGAAAGATAGATAGCGTTCAACAGGTGCATATGTCACCTACCAGATTACGGTGTTAGAGTCACCCATCTTCAAGAAAGCGTTTCGTGGCCCATGCAAAATTTTGCTGGCGGCTGGAACAAAATGGTGAATAATCAAAATGTGCCCGTTTTGTTAAATGCCGGTTTATAAAATATGGGAATTACAACCAAGTTTTGCTAATTTAAATATTAAAACTGTAATATTAAGCACACATAGACATGGTACTTCGAATACAACAGAGGTCTAAGGATAAGGTATTTGTTAACAAACCACGGGCCGGTTTTACGAAGTTTTCGTATGTACGAATCTTGCTACGATGGTTCGTACTCGTACGCAAATGGATTCACGAGATGTTCGTGGTTCGCACTTATGCTATTCTCTTTTTTGTATGGTTTCATCGTCAAATGTACGCAACTGTTTCGTATTGGTTCTATCGTACGGTACGAACTCTTCGTGAAACCGGCCACAGAACAGCGCGTTATCGCTTAGACGACTTACCAGGGTTTGCACTAATGTTAAGTTCTTATTTGGATTATGATGGTGCTATCATATGCAGGTTAGTCGGCGGTTGTCGTGTTATAGGTCTGTGTTTTTAATAAATTCTTTAAAATGCGAATCAATCGAGTGCGCCTTTGGAGGATTCGTATCCAAAGTTAACTGTTTGGGGCCATCCATTAGGTACGCTCAGTGAGTGTGGGGGGGGGGGTTCCGGGTAAGCGTTACGTTCGTTACTAAAAACGTTTTTGCTCGTCTATCTGTCGATATCACACTGGTAGTTTTGCTTACAATGACAGTTTTTTAGGTAGTTATCAACTGAATTCGAACGGGAAAGGAATACAGACCCCCCGTGCATCAGATAAGTATGTAATGGCGCGCGAAAGTCTGCAAACTTGGTGAGACATAGATGTATGCATCACAGATGGGGGGAGGGGGTACTGAAAACGTTTTCGGGGAGGTGTACAGGTCAGCATTACGAAGCGTGACGTACTTTATGGATAGCCCCTTATACAGATAACTGCGAAAGTCCTAACTTTAGTTGATCACACCGCAAATATAGCTGCTAATGTAATTTAATTCGACAAAACATGCTTTAACGTTGTCATAATAAGCATATGTAATATATTTCGAAATAGCAGTCCACGTAATTTCGCTACCAAGATGGCAAGAAAGCAGTTGCATGGTAATACCGCGGCAAACTTATGTATGATTCACATTTATGAGCCCAATACTATTATTGCATTTTATTTATTAATACATACCGACATCAGTGCGTTGGATGCTGAAAAGAATCAGTCCCAAGTATACGTTAAACATGGGTGCGATTGGTCTCCAGATAGTGCCAGTGCCGTACACAAAGTTCCCATAGTCACTGCTTACGTAATAGCCTGCGTCACTTCCGGTTAGGAGCCGACAACGGAAGAAGCGATAAAATGACGGATTTTGTCGAGCTGCTTATGTAATTGAATCAAGTAAATCACGACCGACCTTTCCGACGAATATGACATTTGCCCCAGAATGTGTATATCCACTGATGATGGATGATGATGGTTGAGACTGAAGTGTTAGTCTGTACCACGAACAGTAAAAGTGTATTTTTTTTCAGCCGATAAATTATAGCAAAGTATTGTCGACCTCCTTGCTCAGATTGTTTAACTTCCCTTTTATTGTTAGCAAGAAAAACTGTACAAATATGAATGTATTTGCTTTGGTGTAACAGCTACCTATATTTAGTCACGGTGGCCATTTTGAAATTCAAAATATGTGCCGTCCTTTCTCGTAATATTGTTTGTTACTGTATCTGTCGACATACATACATATAGGTATTACTGTCATAAGTTCACATCAGCAACCACAACACATGCTTAACACCATCTATTCCATGATGAGTATCCATTTTAAATGCTAGCGACCATCTAGAATCCTGTTACCGGAATACAGCTTAGTTTATGTGCACAGGGGCGTACCTAGGTATAACTTCATATGGAAGCAAAAATCTAAGAGAGGTCTGGGTGTCCAGTTAAAAAAGTAAACTTGTGCATTTTGAAGTGAAAATAAAACTTAATGGGAATAACAACAACGATTGCTTGAAATCATATTTTTTTTTGTATTACATCTTGTACTATATTTCCATTTCTACAACACCGAAAAATTCATTAGAATTCAATTAATTTATAATTCCAAATAATACTCTGTTCTACCGGCCTGCCTCGATTATGTATATTTCCCCGCGATTATCAGCAAGCTTCGACGTGGCGTTACTGGTGACAAGGAAGTGCTGCGAGACTTTTCATTCATTCACCGTACTGTTGATAGTGACAGCGGTTGTTTAGAGGCGACCGATAGTAATATGAGTGAAACTATAGTGAAGAATTATAGCAACATGAGTGAAACTATAGTGAAGAATTATAGTAACACGAGTGAAACTATAGTGTTCGACCAATGTTTACCATTCACACCCACAAGAAAGAATACCTGCTTAGATGTCTCACTGTGGCAGGACATACGACAAGAGGCTATGTCAGTCTCTCGTGATGTTTCTATACAATATATGACATACACCTTTAGATGACAAATTGTTGGACTCTCTACAAGCTGATAGTTTCCTTGTTTACTTGTCATCAGGAGCCTGTAGCCGTGGATGACAA